>RJWH01011128.1:0-13535 GCA_004363575.1 Solenodon paradoxus | reverse complement strand
CTCGAGAACCAAATTGTCTCCTCACCTTTTTCCCCTGTCCTGACCCCCACTCCCCTGGGCCCGAGCTCAGAGCTGCCCCCAGCCTCCCCTCCAGCCTCAACACCCCCATTCCTCCGACGCCTCCTCATCTCCGCCCCCCAACCAGGTCGGACGCCTGGGTCCCGGCTGCTGGGGGAGGGGAGCAGCGAGGACTGGGAGGCAGCAGGGTTTTTCTGGGGGTGCCGGCATCGGAGAGTTGACCTGCCGTTCATAGAGGTGAGACAGACCTTCTTCTTCATCAGAGGTGGGTGGGTGGAGAATGAAGGTTCTGTGACCCCCTGATTCTCAGGAAGGAGTGGGGGCCCCTTTCCAGGGAGAGGGGCGATGACCTCTTACACCTCCGGAAGCGGTAGAATTCGGGGTTCCCTGCTCCCTCTTGCCTTGCTGCCGCTGACAGAGGGCTTAAGGGAAGAGCCGGGAAAGACAGATTGCCCCTCAAATTGACAAAATGAGGAGCTCTCCAATCTGGCTGTGATGGACCTTCCTCATTTACTTCCTCTCCTGCCGGGTCGGTGGTGGTGGTGGTGGTGGGGAATTTCCTGGGGTCCCGGTCTCTCTCGTGGACCGGGGAGCTGGACAGTGTAGGCAGGGGCGCAGATGAGGAGGCCAAGAGAGGTGGAGCCGGGAAGAAACTCAGCTCGGTGCCACCAGGGGAGAGTGAGGGGCTATGGTGATGGGCTGATGAGTGTGGGTCCTCCCTGGGCTGTATGGGGCCCATAGGAGAGGAGGGGGAGGGGGCACACCTGGGGCATCAGGCCGGTTGCCATGGAGACACCCCCCACAACCTTCCAGGCCCCTCCTGGGAGCAGTCTGGGGTGGGCCAGCTTAAGGGGGGAGGCCAAGGTCACCCTTACCCAGAGCTGGGCTCCCCCTCCTACTGCTGGTACTGTGGGGTTGGGGCAAGAAGTCTGAGAAGGAGGGGTGGCGCAGGTAAGCACACCTGCCTGGAGGGAGGGCTGGGTGCGCTAGAGGAGGCAGGGCTGGGGGCGTGGTGGGGGATGCTGTGGAGGGGTTCACCTGGACACTGGGGTGCAGCGGGAAGTTACTCCTAACTGCGAGAGTTGTAGTGTCTCTGTGGGGCTCTTTTTAGGTTTGTAATAGAGTGGGGGCTGGTCTGCACATGTGAAGTAGTGGAAATTAGGGTCAGAGTTCTGGGGGGGGTCCCCAAGAAGGCAAAGTCAGTGTGGGTCCCTGTAAGGGAATGCTTCATGGTGTCAGAGAAGTCAGGGTACGCGTGTGTGCGTGCATGTGCGTGTGTGTGCGTGTGTGTGCATGTGTGTGTGTGTATGGGGGTCTTGGAAGTGGAAGAGAGCGTGGGAGGTTAAAGTGACTGGGGGATCTAGAGCCTGGGGCCCAATGGGGGAGCTTGGGGGAGGGAGGAAGGGCAGGATGAGAGTAGAGGCGGGGTGGGGAGGAAGGGGTTCCTTCCTGGAGTGGGAACGTGGAGTGCCTGAGACGATTTTTCTTAATGGAGGAGGAGAGTGTGGTGACCCTGATGAGTTTGTCTAAGTTGTAGAGTGGGGCCAGGTTCAGAAGTCTTTCTTCTGTTTCTTTTTACAAAGGGAGAGTGAGGGAAGAGTGGAAGAGTTTTCTTTAGTCAAAGGTATGGGGTGGGGGCGTCCAAGGGCGGCAGTGGGGGTTGCCCCAGTGATGTGATGGAAGGGGGGTACTGGGTGCCATCTGAACCCCAGGTCAAAGGCGGCAGTGCCCAAGAGAACCCAGGGAGCTTTTAAACAGAGGTGCCAGGGCCGTGGGGGGCAGGGGATATCTCCCAGGTCCTTTTCTCTTCAAAGTCCTTGAGAACTTCCTCCTGGGACTGGGGGTTCTGAGTGGGAAGGGGTCCCCACGCTGAGGATTCTGGGGTGTGTGTATGTGGGCAGGGAGCCTGTGCTTTTTCTGCTGTGCAAGCAGTGAGGATTAGTTGGGATTTATTTTCTGAGATGTTGGGTGACTTATTTTTCCTGAATAAGGGACAAAGTCGAGGAAGCGTAGAGGGAATTGTGGGAGAAAAGTAGGGGTGGTCACTGAGCGGTGTGTGGGGTTCCTGAGCTGTGGGGAGTTTGAGCAGAGTGGGGAGCGGTGGTCGTTTCCAGACGGGAGGACTGCGGGCGGCGGGAGCAGAGGCTGGGGTAGGTGTAGACGGGACGGGACGGTGCGGGCTGCGGGTCTGGAGGAAATGGGACCGGGACGAGCGGTCCTTGGGAGGGGAAAGCCTGAGGGCTGGCGTGGGGGGTGGCGTCCCCCGCGGTGAGGACAGTGGGGGGCCGGGACGCGGGGCGGGGGCTATTTCCTGTCCTTGGAGGGCAGAGCGGGGCTTTTCCGAGCGAGGCGGCGGGAAGGAGCGGCCGGACTTTTTCCGCCCGGCCCGGCCCGGCCGAGGGCCCGGTCCTGGGGGCCGCGGACGCAGGTGCCTGACGCGCCCCCGCCCCGCCCGCCCCCAGCCGGCGCCCATGGCCGCGCTCTGACCCCGCCGCCGCCCGCCGCCGCCGCTTCTGCCTGAGCTGTGACCCCCCCGCCGCCGGCACGGCCCCGCCCCCGCTGCCCCGGTGGTGGCCCCCGGCCCCCCGGCTGCCCGCGGTCAAGCTGGAGTCGCTGAAGCGCTGGAACGAGGAGCGCGGCCTGTGGTGCGAGAAGGGCGTGCAGGTGCTGCTGACCACGGTGGGCGCCTTCGCCGCCTTCGGCCTCATGACCATCGCCATCAGCACCGACTACTGGCTGTACACGCGCGCCTTCATCTGCAACACCACCAACCTCACGGCCGGCGACGACGCGCCCGCGCCCCGCGGGGGCCCGCCCGAGAAGAAGGACCCGGGCGGCCTCACGCACTCCGGGCTCTGGAGGATCTGCTGCCTGGAAGGTAGGGTGCAGGGCGCCCACCCTGCCGGCCAGGGCCAGCCCGGGCACCCCCGCCTCCGCCCGCGGGCTCCTGCCCCGACCCCTCACCTGCCTGTCACCCGCGGACTGGCTGCCTCTGTCCCTGTTCGCCCCCCTGGTCCCCTCTCCACCTGGGAGCCCCCACATGCTGGTCGCATCCCCTCCGTCCGGCTCGTGATGTCGGGGCCTCTCCTCCACCAGACCTGGACCCTGGCCTCCCCCATCCGTGCCCATCACCTTGGCTCCACTCTCTTCTCTCTGCCACAGCCGTCCCTGTCCCCTCCTGCCGGCCTCTCCAGCCCCTGCGCCCGCTCTCGGTGGCCACAGGGCTCCCGCGAGGCAGAGCAGGGATACCTTCTGCACCCCCCATGGGACCCAGTCGCAGCCTCCCTGGGTCGCCGGGCTCTGCCCTGCTGGGACTGCCTGGTCTCAATGCCCCCAAGGAATGGAAGTCCCTTCAAGCTTCCTTTATCCCTCTTTCTCTCCCCTTTCCTCCTCTATATTGCTGAGCCCTGGAGAGGAGCAAGGAATGTTATTACCTCCTTTAATCCTATGAGGTGGGTGTCGCCCTCCTGTCAGGGGTGAAGAGACTGAGCTCTAAGAGGTTAAGCCCCTAGCTTAGGGCGGCCCAGCTGTGATGCCGACGTGGAGACTCTGAGGCAGCTGAGGGCAGGGACTTGCAGGTGGCTTTGTCTGACCGCGTGCGTTTAGAACTGAGCCACCAAATCAGCATCAGTCGACAACGTTTAAAAATAGGGAGAATTCACGTTGAAATCCGATTTCCGGCTTCTTCTGAATTTAGCGGGAGGTCTGACCCCACGCGGCGGCCTCCGCAGGGCCGCGGACCGCGGGGCGGGTGACTCACAGCGAGCGAGGGGCTCCTGGGCTCCGCAGTCGCCCTGGAGCCCTATCGCCCAGCTCCTGCCATCTCTCAGGCTCACCTGTGCATGGTCCTGTGGGCATTCGCGTTCTGGCCTGCTCACCTGTCTGACTGAACGCCAGGCACGGAGCCAGGTGTGGGCTGTCATGTCTGTGCAAGTCAAAGCTGGGTCCAGTCACGCGGGCTTCAGGATGGGCCAGGGTCTGAGAAAGGCGACTCGGCGATTTTGTGGTTTGAACCTCTGCAGTGTGATCACAGACCCGTCCACGTGGGGCCCCCCCACACCTGGGCGACACCCATAATATATACACGTGGAATATTCGGGTCATGGCTGTCTAGAAGGTCACTAGGCGATGCATGACTCCGTAGCATCATTCCTTCCTTCATTCGTTCGTTCATTCATTCATTCATTCATTCATCAACCAATTCTGATGGAGTTTTTCTCTGTTGCAGACACTGATCCTTTTTTTTTTAAAGGGAAGGTGCAGGCAGGAAGGGAGAGGAGGAAGAAGCACTTTTATTTATACTTATTGAGTTGTTCCTCCAGGACGCAAACCTGTGTCCCTGGGATGTGGTTTACTGCGCTCGGCATGAGCTATGGACCCAACTGCTACTCCGCCAAGTGCGCCAGGCGCTGTTCTTGACTCTGGGGCTGACTGGGGAAAACATAAAGACCCTGCTGACATGTCTTTATTCTAGATGGAGAGACAGTGACTAGGGAGAGGAGTAAATAAAACTCTCAGGGTGTGAGCTGGAGCTGGGGCTTGTGGAGAAGGTGCTGGAGAAGGTGCAGGGGAGGGATGGAAGCGTCGGGACGTACAGGAGAGGTGGCAGGTGAGGCTGCCAGGACAAGTATCCCCGAGCAGGTGACAACAGTGTGGTGGGTGAGCCCAGTGAGAGAGGGAGCCTGGGGCTGTCTGCCGCAAGGTGCTCCCAGCTGTCGGAACAGCGAAGGTCCTGAGGTCAATGCCCGTGACCCTGGAGGAGGCCAAGGTCACTGTGGGCCTGCCGGTGAGCCAGGTAGTGAGAGAGCCAGGAAGCCGGTCAGAGGAAGCAGAGTCCTCTTTCCACATTCTTCTAGGCTCTAGAATGGGTTGGCTTTTTGTGTTGGTGGAGAGACAGGGGCCACTTACATTTCAACAGGCTCCAGGGGACAGCAGAGGGCAAGGCAGAGGTGGCCTGTCTGGGTGGGAGCGGCAGTTTGGGACGTGGCTCGAATTTGGAGCAGGAATTTTGAATGGGGCATCTGTGGGTACGGAGGGGACCATGGGGGGCTCTACGACTCTCGTGGCTGACATTCAGGAATGGAAACTTCCATGTGGTGAAGCTGCCCTGAGCACTGGAGGGTGTGTGGCAGCTTCCTTGGCCTCTGCCTTCCAAAATGATCTTCCAGTTGTGACAATCAAAATTGTCAGCTGTGTTCAGGTGCGGCATAGCTGAGAATCACTGACCTAAGGCCCGAGCACTGAGGGGCACTCATAGATGGAGCAGCGGGTATTTTACCTGCTTTCATTTTCTCTTACCCAGTTCATTACCAGGAGGGACATTACAAGCTGGACAGGAGCAGCTCGGGACCCTGTTAGAGACGCCGTGTAGGACAGGGCCTGGCATCGGAAAGGGCCGATCCAGCGTCCCCAGGTCAATATTTTAGGCTCTGGGGAGCTGAGTCCGTGGCACCTGCAGACAGCACAGAAGAGGAGGGTCACGGAGTCCCAGTTAAACATCACTGTCACTGGCATTTGAACTTCATGTCATTTTCACACACAGAAGACAGTTGACCCTTGAACCACAAGGGGAAATTCCACACACAACTCACAGTCAATATTCCATATCCGAGGGTTCCACCCCCTCATACCAGAGGTTGGTCAGAGCTGTGAAGGCAGGAAAGAGGAAAACAAAACCCTGAAGCCCCGCGTGTGGCGCCCCCTGGTGGCTCAGATGGCGGAGACGCAGACCATGTAAAGCCTAAGGACCAGTGTTCGATACCCAGGGCTGGGGTTAAAAAAATCAAAATAACCAACCAGCTAAATAAAAATGCGCGTTCCTCCTCTCCCTTAAACAAGAAAAGGAAAAATATTCTTGTGTAAATGGACTCTAGCAGTTTAGACATGTCAGCTGTGTTCTTTGATGTTTTTCTCAATCATTTAAAAGCTGGCAACCCCATTCTTGCCGGGTTTGGCAGGCGTGGGTGTGGCTGCGGTTTGCTGACCGCGGTGGAGGCTGTTAGAGCTGTGACAGAGGAGGCCGGGGGAAGAGTGTGGGCAGGGCGTATAAATTAGGGGTCACCACGTAGGGGCGGATAAGGTCACCTGGAAAATGAAAAGAGACAAAAACAAAGATGAGTGGAAAGACAAGACAGAGCTAGTCCACTATTAAAAATTCTCAGCTGAGAAGCCAGCCAGGAATGTGGAGCCCGGAGAGGCCGCAGACGTGCTGGGGGCACGAGGCGCTGGGGGCACGAGGTGGTGGGTATGCTGGAGCCAAAGGAAGGGGCATTTGCAGGAGGGGGCAAGTGCACGCTGGTCTGACTGTCACTCCTTTGTCACTGAATGCTCACAGAAACTACTTCTATTCCCAGCGAGAAACAGAAGCTACAGTTCAGAGAAGGGAAGTGACTTTCCCAAGGTCACACAGCCGATGAATTCAGGTCTGTTCTGTTTCCTAGGAGAACAAAGCAGCACAGCCACTAGTCTCCACGCGCCCTGGAGCCACCGCCTCCTGAGGCACTCTGTCCCTGGAAATACCTGGGCCTCGTCCCCATCCCCCAGGGCCCCCGAGACAGAGACGTGGAAGTGGTGACTGAGACAGGAACTGTGGAGCAGGACCAGGACCGGCTGGGTTGACCTCTCTGCCTCCCACGGCAGGGCATCCTGAACCATAGCGTTAGTCTCTCCACCGCTGGTGACACGGGGATTGTCACAGCCCCCAGCCGTGGGATTGGACTGGATGAGTTACTATCTCGTAGTAAACTCGACAGATGAGCAGGCTCGGAGAAGGGCTAGATTGCGTCATTTATTTCTTCTTCTTCTCCTTCCCAGTCCCCTTCCTCCTCCTCCTCCTCCTCCTCCTTGGTCTCCTTCTTTCTCTTCCTGTCCCCCCTCCTCCTTCCTGTTATTACTGTTAACATCAGTAGGAATTCAGTGACCAAATCCTGAGAACATCCTCCTGGATAATCCCAACCTCAAGCCCAGTCCTGCTCAACAGGAATATTACTGTGGGATTTCAAATGTTCTGGTAGTTACATGAAATCCATTTAAAATAAAAAATCAGTGACTGTAACTTCATGCCTAGATTCTGTGCAATGTAACACATTAAGAGCAAGGTTCATAGCATATTTTATCGAACCACGCAGAGTCAAGAAGGCATTATTTTAACAAGTAATCAGTATACAATTATTAATGAAAGAGCATGTATTTTTTCTCCCCACAAAGCCTGCAACCCAGGGCGTGTTTTCTACCCACTTTGTCTCGATCGCCATGTTTCAGGTGCTCTCGTGTCACAGCCACCAGGGCTGTTGGCTTTGGTCCCGGTCCAGGCCTTTCCTCGGGAGTTTCCGCTGGCGTCCCAGGCTCTCTCGGACTCCAGACATCGCCCCACGCTGTTAGCGGAGCTGATTACACAAGCCCCCCAAGCAAACTTTGGTCCACCTCGTTCTTCCATCACATTCCCAACTGGGCTGGGGAGCTGCTGTGCCGGCTCCAGCGTCAGGCAGGGAGCTGGTGGGGAAGTGACTCAGCTCTGCCACCAGCTTGTGAGTTAGAATCCACTTCTCCAGGACCTCAGCCAGCACAATCCCCTCCCCGCTCCCGCCCCAGAAAGACGAGAGCTGGGCAGGCCGGCTGCCTCGGCCATCCCCGTACTAGTCCGCACAGGCAGCAGGCTGATCTGCAGAGGACAGCCGTGCTGTCCACGCGCGCTGGCGCATTTCACTGAAATTGTGTCCCAGACCTTGAGGGTCATGCCACTGTTCTCATGGAGGAAGCTGGGGCTCAGGGGCGTTCCTGTCCAAAAGCCACACCGTCGCCAGGCTCCACGGCCTCAAGGGGACTCTCCTCCCCACCGCGCAGCCTCCACTGGGATCCAGCAACTCCCTCAGCACCCTGCCTCGGTTTCCTCCTTAGCAGAACAGGGACAGTGATGGCTTGGTGTCCCCAGGGGTTATCATAAACCTTGAGTGTGTTAATGCCCATCAAGAGCTGTGGCACGTCTGAGTGTGTGTGCTTTGCACACGCATCTCATTTCACTCTGATCCCGGTTCTGAGAGCAGTTCTGTGATCCCATTCAAGAAAGGAGAGGCCTCGAACCCTCGGTCAGTCTTGTTACGGCCTCTTGGACGGTGGGTGGATAAGGGTTTGCACTGGCACACTCATGCGTGCATTCATTCGTTTATTCATTCATTCATTCAAAAAAAGTTGCGGTAGGACGCACGTAACAGGGAATTTGTCACCATGTTAAGCAGACAGCCCACACCGCTGTGTCCCCAATCTCCAGAACTCTCTTCATCTTCCCAAATGGAAACTATCCATTCAACAGAAGCTCCCACCCTCTCCGCCCTGTCCCTGGCCGCCTCCGTTCAACTCTGTCTCTGTGACGCTGACAGCTGTGGATACCTCCTCTCAGCGGAACCCGGGAGTACTTGCCCTTTTGAGGCAGCCTTATTTCACATAGCGTGATGGCCTCAGGGTCGCCATGTAGCAGAGCATCAGAAGGTCCTTCCTTCGTGAGTCTGAGTCCTGCTCCATGAGCGGGTTTGCCCAGCCATTCGTAGGTGGCGCTGGGGTCGGTTTTGGCTAGAAGGAAGGAGAGCGCTGCAGAATTGCACGTGCGGATGTTTCTGGAAATCCTCCTTTAACGCCTTGGAGTGTGTACCCAGAGTGAGGCTGCTGGGTCATTCTGTTTTTATTCACTGAGGACTATTTTCCATAACAAGAGCACTATTTAGCGTGCCTAGTGGCAGCGCACAAAGCTTCGGATTTTCCCCCATCCTTGCCCATGCTTGTTACTTTCTGGTTTTGTGCTTTCAATAGTAGCTAACCTAAAGGGCTTGAGGTGGTATCTCACTGCAGTGGTTGTTTTAATTAAAAATTTTAAATTATTTTTGTTTTTACACATCACATCAGAATAAACTTACATGTATAGGTTCCCCATTCCTTCACTGAGGTTTTGACTTACATTTTCTTTTTTGTTGTTGGGTTTAAAGAGAAGGTACAGGCAGGTAGAGAGAGAGAAGAGGGAGCACTTCATTGTATCCAGTTGTTCATCACTGGTTGGTTCCTGGGCCCCAGGTCTAGGATCTTGTATTTTCTTAATGATTAGTGATGTCGAGTATCTTCATCTGTTTGTTGGCCCTTTCAATCACTTTTTTTTTTTTTTTTTTTTTTTAAGGAAAGGTGCAGGCAGGAATGAAGGCAAGTAGGCAGGTAGAGGAGGAGGAAGAAATATTTTATTTCCATTTTAGTTGTTCACACCAGGGAAGGTGATTGATCTAGCGGCTGCTTCATCAGGGCGCACCTCAATCACTTTCTTATAAAAACATTTGAAGCACTTGCCGTGTGCTCGGCACAGAAACGGGATGCAGTGGAGAACAGCCTATGTGCTACGTTCCAGTGGGGAGGCTGCTGTGGGTTTGAATTCCGCTTCCACCACCCACCAGCTATGAATTGGTGAACGCTTTCCAGACCTCTGTTTCCTCATCTGAACAATGGGTTTATTGACTGTTAGCAGTGAGCACTTTAGTGTGTTTCACACCAAATGCCGAATCTCCACCTGGATTCAGCCTCAACACTCCGGTGGAGGAGATGCCAGGATCTCATTTTGTAGAAGAAATGGAAGCAAAGCAACCCCAGTAACACCAGTAAGAAAACAGAGTAAAGATATGATGAATCCTGTTTCCTCGTCAAGCAGTGGAACTCCAGTGCCCAATATTTGGCATCTGTGGGATACCGTACAGTTATTTCATGGGGCTCTTGGAAGTTCTGGATGAGTTCATCCACCGAGCGACGCTTGAGTACTTGTTCTTCGTGGAAGTACTTGCTCTCTTATATTTCTTCTTTCCAATCCGTCCCTCTGTTCTCTTTTCTTTCCCTGTCACTCTCTGAATCTTCCCTTCTGCTGTTCTTATATTCACTCATTCGTTCATCATTCATTCATCACCCATTTCCTGAGCCCCCTTTTGTGCCAGGCAATGCTAGGGAGCCACAGAGGAATCAGACCCCATGCCCTCCCCATGCAGAAGGCCCTGCTCCAGGAGGAAGATCATAAACCACCTGGATGCATGTCAGAAGGGGAGCGGGTAGCATGGGGAATCAGTGCATCCCAGAGGGGGAGCTGACCCGATTTTGCTGGCAGGAGTGCATGTGCAGGGGCGCAGCGATAGCTTCCACAAGGAGGTACCCCAAGAACTGCCCGCTTGCTGGGTGAGTTTACCCTCCGTGAAGAACATGAGCACAATGTGCCAGTAGGAACAAAGGCCTGGAGGTGGGAAATGCTTGGAGAGCTGAGTAAACGAATGGATTTATACTTATACTTATTTATATATCCATTTCCAGCTATGTGCGAGGGTTCTGTGATCCCAAATGAGAGCCTAAGTTCCCGTAGCGTGTGAGGACCAGGATCTGAGGATAGGATTCTGGAATGGAGGAAGGGGATGGGAGTGAAAGACCCCTAGGAACCTGCCTTCTTCCGTACCCCTGCTTGCTCCACCCATTCCTTCCCCTTCCAGAGGATTCCTGACGAGAAACTAGGAAACTTCCTGCTCCACGCAGGACTGAAGAGACTACAACTCCCATGATCCACTGGGGCTGCTCTCGCCTGTCGATTGGCCTCAATGAGTCCTAAGAGCTCATGGGAAATGTAGTCCCCCCGTCTGTAAGCCCCTTCGTATTTCACGCATCGTCAGACGCATCAACGATTTAGAGCTAGCAGGGCGCCCTGACACTGGTGAGACCACTACTTACAGTAAGTGTTGTATTTTTTTTTTTCCCATTTCCTTACCTTAAAAAAAAAAAAAAAAAGTAGTGGGGAAACTGAGGCCAGAGAGGTTGCAGTTTGTTCCAGACGCTGAGACAGGCTCAGGAGCCACGACGTCCAGTCTCCGGGATCAGCCCAAACAGAAGGGGTTTGGAAAGGAGGGTCTTCTCTTGCCCAGGGTTCCCCGGCTACTAACGCCCCCATCCCCACCCTTCCAGGGTTGAAAAGAGGCGTCTGCGTGAAGATCAACCATTTCCCGGAGGACACGGATTACGACCATGACAGCGCGGAGTATCTGCTCCGTACGTGGGGGTCGGGGACAGAGTAGCGGGGCTGCCGGGCCTGGAAGGGGAGGCGGGCGGAGAGGGACACTTAGACATATGAAGATAAGCTTGCGAACCAATCACGTCCCGACACTGAGATCCTTTAGTTCCCGATTGGCTCAGAGGTCCGTTTCCCGCCCCCTCCTCTCACCTTGGGGCGGGCTGAGGGGGGATCCCGAGAGCTGATTGGCCGCTTTTCTCCCTCGGGCACGCAGGGCAAATCTGCGCCGGGATTGGTTGTGGGATTCTAGATTGTAAGGCAGTCTGCGGCGGCACTGGCCACTCGCGGGAGCCGGCCGGGGAAGCCTGCCACGCGATTGGCAGCTACCGAGAACGCGGCAAATCCTGAGTTGTGATTGGCTGAGGCCTCAGCGGGGTTTCAGAAATCGCAAAACCCGGTTGCCTGGGGGTTGGGTGGAAAAGACTGCAGAGAGACGGAGACAAGAAAGGGGGAGAGGAGACAGGAGAAGAGAAACCCAGAGCAATTGATGAAACCAAGCAGAAAAGGAGGGGGAGGGAGGGTGGAGAGAAACCCGGAGAGATAAATGAAGCCAGGAGGGAAGAGGGTGGTAGAGAAATCGAAGGAAAGGAAAGAAATGCGCAGGAGAGAGGACGAGAAGGGGGAGCGCGGGAGGCGCGGGTCTCCGGAGAAACAGAAGTCGAGGGAAAAAGAGCAGGAGAGTGATTTAGAGAAATCAGAGGGAAAAATTCATGCAAGGAGAAAACTAGAGCGAGGAAGAAGGAAAAAGAGTTTAGATGGAGAAATAGCCATTTTAAAGGGAAGAATGAGGCACGAATAAAACAGCCAGAACACAGCCAGAAAGGGAGAACTAGAGAGAGCGAAGCGCAGACGCGCGGCGCGCGCCCCCAGACCCACCGCCCGGCTCCCATCCCGCCTTTCCTCCTTCGCAGGAGTCGTCCGGGCCTCCAGCATCTTCCCCATCCTCAGCGCCATCCTGCTGCTGCTCGGGGGCGTGTGCGTGGCGGCCTCCCGGGTCTACAAGTCCAAGAGGAACATCATTCTGGGCGCAGGGATCCTGTTCGTGGCAGCAGGTGAGAGGCAGAGGGAAGGGGAGTCGACCCGGGCGCGCACGTGTGTGTGTGTGTGTGTGTGTGTGTGTGTGTGTGTGTGTGTGACCGTGTCCGAAAGCCACCTGTTTCCGGCGGCCCCCGGGGCCTGGAGCCTTCCCAGACTTTCCCAAGTTCCACCGCTCCCCTCCTGGGCAAGGTAGGTGTGTAGCCTTCGCGTCGGCACCCAGCTCCTACCCGTAGTCTGGCGGAAACCCGAGGTCCTGGAAGGGGAGGAGCTTGGGAGAGGGGAGGGGACCGTGACACAATTAGTCTTGACGCTGGAGAGGCGGCACTGGGCACTGGGGGACCCGGCAAGAGAGGGAGCAAAGATTGGGGCTTGCTTTAGGGGACGGGGCCTCGTAGTCCCCTGTGGATCCCAGAGCGGCAGGTCCTGGGAAAACATCCAGACTCTCAGTGGGGTGTCATTAAGCAATAACACACACCCCCTTTCTACCCCAAATGCTGGAAAATCCCAGAAGGCTTTTTTTGAGGGGTGTAATCCAGAGGCGAATGGAAGGATTTGGCAGAAAGAACGGCCATGGCTCGAGATCTTCAGGGGCCGGCCCTGGGGCCAACTAGAGCAGGGACGGGGCAAGAGCCTGACGTCCACCCGCTGGGGGCGGGTTTGGCAAGCTGGAGGCGGGGCCTAGAGAGCGAGGCGCACCTGTTCCGAGCGAGAACTTCAGACCAGCAGGGGGAGCGCCTAGAATAGATAACCCGGCGGGGATGAAATGATAGAAGAGTTTAGATCAGCAGGGAGCAGGGCCTGGAGAGTCAGAGCAGGAATTACCTAATTAACAGAGTTTAACTGAGCAAAGGGTGGGATCTTAGGGGAAACCCAGGTTTAAAACATTAAGACTGGAGGCAGACCCAGCGGGGAAGTGGGTCTCTCTCTCATCAAGGGCACAGTTTGGATCAGCCAAGGCCAGGCCTGGACAAGCTGAGGCGGGGTATAGGCGAGACCAGTGGAGGTGGGACCTGGACTAATGGCCCGGGTTCCGGCCGTCTGGTAGTGGGGCCTAGAACGGATGGGTCGGAGGCGCTGGGCCGTCTGGGGCAGGTCTTTGGCCAGCCGGGGCCTGGACCATTTAGGGTGGGCCAGGGACAAGCTAGGGTAGGGTCTGAGTCAGCACGGGTGGGCGGTGGGGGATGGGGGGGCAGGTGGGGGCGGGACCAGCTGGGGCGGGGCCTTAGGACACCTGGACGAAGCCTGGGCCAGTCTAGGCATCAGAGACCATCAAGGGTGGGGTCTGGACCAGTCGGGGTCCCTTTGCGGCAAAAAGTACCTGGGGGCGGGAGTAGCCCCTGGGCTGGAGTTGAGATCAGCGGGGGCGGGCCTGAGTCGCCGGGGGCGGCGCTGGGACGGGCGGGGCGGGCGG
>RJWH01011127.1:0-13543 GCA_004363575.1 Solenodon paradoxus | reverse complement strand
GAGAGAGCTTTTATTTATTTTTTTTAAAGGAAAGGTGCAGCAGGAATGAAGGCAAGCAGTCAAGCAAGCAGGGAGAGGAGGATGAAGCTTTATTTCTTTTTATGTAGTTGTTCACATCGGTTGTTCCCCCGACCCGGGTCTTGAACCTGGGTCCTTGGGATGTAATTGTGGATTGCGTGTGATGGACTTTTCCACTAAGTGAGAAAATTACCCCCAAATTTCATGGCATGAAACAGTAAGCATTTCTTATTTCTTGTCTTTTCTGTGGGCCAGGGACCTGGCAGTGGCTTGGTTGATGGTTGCCTGTTGTCCCCGTCCTGGGATATGTGTGGACTGTCCCTGCCGGAGATGGCCGCCCCAACCACTAAACCTCCTGGGCGCACCTGTGCTGGGGACCAGCTGGGGACTGGCTGCGGGGGCAGCAGGGCTCTCACAGAGCTGGGAGTCAGGCTGTGGAGAGGGCCTGTATGTAGGCTTTTCTGTAAGTTGGCAGCTGTCACCAGAGAAGCCAACTCATTGGCGTCCCTGCTCTGTTTTCCTCCTCTGGGCATTGGGCAGCGTCCCGGGGCTGCACTGGCCAGGTCTCCTGCGGGCCTGTGACCAGGCAGGGCTCGGCTCGCCGTGGCTCTGGGTAACCCTTTCCACGGGGCCGGGATCCCGCTTACTAGCGTTTTGTTGGGGGTGTTTGTGTCTTTATTCACGAGGGATATAGGTCTGTAGTTTTTTTGTTTTTTGGAAGAGTTTGTTGAAGGATTGCTGTTAATTTTCCTTTCAGTGGTTGGTAGACTTATTCGTAAAACCATGTGGTCTGGACTTTTTGTTTGTACAAAGTTTCTTCGATTTCTAATTCCATCTATTTCCACAGGCTTATTCCAATTTTCTGTTCCTTTCTGAGTTGGTTTTGTTGTTTGTGTCTTTCTAGGAACGTGTCCATTTCATCGAGGTTATCAGATTTATTGGTGTCTAATTATAGATTCCCTTACAGTCCTTTCTGTCTTTGGAAGATTGGTAGTGTTCTCTCTTTCATTCTGTTTGTTCTGACTTTAATCATTTGTCTCTTTTTTCTTGGTCAAGCTAATTGAAAGATTGTCTGCAAAGAACCCATTTTGGTTTTGTTCATTTTTGCTCTTGTTTTTATGGTCTCTGTTTCACTTATTTTTGTTCCAAGTTTTACTATTTCCTTCCTTTGGGTTTCATTTGCTCTTCTCTTTCTAGTTTTTTAAGGTGGGAGGTGAGGCCCTGGATGTGAGGTCTCTCTTTCCCCAGGATGTATCTGGAGATTTTGAGGCCCCCAGTTCTTATTAACCCTGAACCCTCTCATTCCCTAGCGCACATGCATTCATTTATTTTTAATAATTTTCCAGAGCAGATTGCCTGGTTTCCCAGCTTCCTCTATAAAGGGGCCTGCTAGTAAATATTTTATTTTTGCAGTCATGCATATCTGTCACAAGTACTCTGCTCTGGACTTGCAGCGTGAAAGCGGTCCTACACAAAATGAAGAAATGGGCAAAGCTGTGTTCTCATGAAATTATTCCTCAAACAGGCAGTGAGCAGGATTTGGCTGGTGGTCAAAGTTTTCTAAGCCTTGCCCTCAAGATTAAAATTTACAAGATATAACTGCTTAACATAATCACTCTTAAAGCTTGCAAAATCTTGTCATTACCCTGCACCCTCCCTGATTGGCAGTGATGGGCAACAGGACGGGAGCCCCTGATTCCCTCTCCTCCCACCTCTGGGGCCCGTGGGCTTCTCTGGGCCTGCTCACCACTGCACCCTGATGTCTCACTTGCAACCTGACCATCACATCTGACTAAGTTTATTAACAGCTTACATGCTCCATGCTGGCCCTGGGCAAAAGCAGAGGAGGCTGAAAACTTTCACAGACCCGAGAGAGGCCTGGAGTTTTCCTCCGGAGCTAACACATATGCAGGACCCACAGTTGACCAGCTCAAACCTGGAGCATGTGTGACTTCATGTGTGAAGAGAGGTGGGTGGGGGGCCAGCTCTGGTCTTCTGTGTGGTACCCGGGGTGGGGAAAGAAAAACTGTGGAAGATTGGGAAAGTACACATTTTCTCAAACAAGGGCCTGGAATGGAGGGGTTATGCTCTGAAAATGGGTCACCTTCTTTCTTTAAAATTGTGATGACACCCCCGTTTCCTGAGACGGGGCTTAGAAGCTTTTCTGCAGAGATTATAAAAGGGAAAGGAATGCTGTGAGCATAAACTTTAGCAAGAGATACAAATACTTAAAACATAGAATAAACTCTGGGGATGTTTCGACATTAAACAAGTGCACAGGAATGCTTTCCAGCAGAGTAGCTTCATGCTGGGGCGGTGTCTGGGGGAGGGCAAACCTCCTCATCCACCCTTCCCCGGAGGCCTGAGCTGGGCTGTAGGTGCCCCAGGCAGTTTGGCTTCACATATTTGCTTCTGTTTTCCTTTATAGAGTTCTTTTAAAATGACAAAAACATTCACTGTAACCATGATATAATATAATCATCATAGAATTCTAACATGAGATCATGTAAAGAGAGAGAGGGTTTCCCTCACATTCCTGAGGTGACCCGTGTCCTGTCAACACCTGCAGTCCTTGCCGACACTTTCTGCAATCACATACACACCTTTTTCACAAAGTGTTTTTTGAATAGACCTTTATTTTTCTTACGGAGAGGTTAGGCCAAGAAGGAAGGCGAGCAGGCAGGCAGGAAGAGAGAGGAGGGAGATGCATCTTGTTTTCTTTGCTTGTTCACCTTGGCTGTTTCCCCAGTCCCTGGGTCTTGAACCAGGGACCTTGGGACGTATGTGGACTGTGCTGTGGTGGACTAAACTGCTAGGCCACCAGCGTGCACCTTAATAGATTTTTTTAATGAAAACTTTTTTACAAATGTCATGCTCTCTTCTGTGGCTTGTGTTTCTTGCTTAGCTGTAAGTCATAGATGTTCTGTAGACCTTTGCTTTTTAAGTTGTCACTATTAATATTAATGTGTCATAAGTCACACCCTCATATTCTCTTTTCATTCTCTTTTCTCTTTGTCAGAGTTGTTTCCTTTTCTCATTCCTAATAGTCTATATTTTCACATGGTCCCTTTAATTAGGCTGCCAGGGTTTATCCTGTTCTATTGGTTTAAAGTATCAGCTTTTACTTTTTTTTTTTTTTAAAGGAACGGGAGGAAGAAGCATCTTTATTTATTTTGTTGTTTATATGTTGATTTTTCATGGTGGCCCAGGTCTGGAACCTGGGTCCTTAGGCTTTGAAGATCAGCTTTGTTCTCTGCATCTTGTCTTTGGTTATTTTTTTTCTTTTGTTTCAGTAATCTTTTTTGTTAGTTTGTTTTTTTTAAAGGAAAGGTTCTGGCAGGAATGAAGGCCAGTTGGCAGCTCTTTTTATTTATTTTTCAGTTGTTCATACTGATTGCTCTCCCCGCTCACCCGGGCCCAGGGGTGTGGGCTGTGTCCTGAGGAGGAGAATGACTTAACTGCTGCCCCACCAGGGGTCCCGATTTCAGTGATCTTATATTTCTTTTCATTAAATACCTCTTCCTACTATCTTTTTATTCATACCCATCTTTACATTTAATTACTTCATAGTTAAATATTTTATTCATGTATTTTTTTCACCCTTTCAAATGAATTAAAATCCTTAAGGTTATACTTTTTTCTCTTCTGAATACAGACTAAATACGCCTCCAATGTGAGACTCGAACATTCTCCCTTTCATTACTTTCTAGAAAATCGGAATTATAATTTTTCTCTTCTTATTTTGCCAACACGACTCAAATGTATTTCTATTGCATTTTTTCCCCCCTTGTCGATTTGGAAGTTCTGTTCTTTTAGTTCTGCTGTAGTTACAGCCCAACCTGAGAAGCCAGAAATGCATCTTTTCTATAATTCCCAACCAAGACACATTACTTCCTGGCCCCTCTGCCTGCTAACTATGACGTCTCTGTGACACTTTCACGTCCCCGTGTCCACAAATGCTCTTGCCTCTGACCCCCAAGCCCTGAAATTGTGAGATGGTTTAATTTTTAGCTGTTACAGTCTCCCCTTAAGTTAAGTCTCTTCGGTTTCAGGAGTCCTTGCTCACACTCTCTAGTGCACATTTCCAGTCATACCACCATTGGTTTCCCATTTATAAAATATTCTATAAAATTTGTGGCTCGCTCATGTCCTCTTCCTCAGCTATCGATAGTGAAGTAACACCGGTAACAGCGACTTTCTCTGAGTACTGTCACTTACTCCTCACAGCAGCCCTTTGAAGGAAACACCATTGTCGTGTGTTTCACAGGTGAGGAAACAAAGCACAGAGGCTAAAGCACAGATCCGAGTCACACAGCTCGGACCGAGAGCCACGGGGCACGGCCTTAGTGGCTGCTTTCACAGCCCCTGCCCCTGGCCTCCCGAGGACTTTTTCTCTTTCTGGTTGCCGCCTTCACTGGGTGGAAAGTGGTTTTAGGCCTGAGCGGAGGGGCTGTGCTCGACTGCAAACAAAACACAGCGTTTACTGCTTGCCCGCGTCGTCTGCACCACTTCTGCTCTGAGCTAGGAGTGAAGCAGATCGGATGCTCCAGAGCGGACTCGTCTCCACGTTCTGGCTTTACCCCTGCGTGTTAGAGATGCTGGATCCCCGCGCGGGGGCACCCAGACCGGTGATGACCGTCACTACCTGTTTATCCTTTCTCTTCTTTCACGCTGATGTATCTGACCACGAGGAACCCAGCTGACCTGGCCCAGTTCTGTTGTTCCCGGTCACTCCATAGAGCCCCCAGATTATTGCCCCCATAACGCTCTTGGTATTTAGTTTAAGTTTGAATTTTGACGTGAATGCAGGAAAACCGATTCCACTTTCTTCCTCTCTTCCTCTGAAGCTCTCTCTGCTTCTCAGGTGATTATATTTCCCTCGCACTGCTGGGCTTCCTCTTTTCACTTAAATATAGACAGACCGCCTCATTAAACTTGGGGCTCATGGATGACAAGTGAAGACTGGGATCCTTCATGAATTCCTCTTAAATGCAGAAATTGTGCTGTCCTTCTGGTATTATTTTTGAGAAAATAATTTTTGAGAAAAGGTGCAGCAGGAATGAAGGCGAGCAGGCAGGCAGGCAGGCAGAGAGAAGAGGAAAAAGCATTGATTTAGTTTTATTTAGCTGTTCATCTTGGTGAGCTCCCTGGCCACCCCACGTGGAACGTGAACCCCGATCCTTCTCTGGACTGTGCTCATTTGGAGGTGGTGAACCTAACCTCTCCTCCACCAGGGCACGCCCTCATTCTGGTCTTTACATAAAGCACTTGAACTCAGTGGTGCCCGCTTCCCAAAGCACTTTCGTGCTTTACACAGTATTTACCGAAGACTTGTAACATGTAGAACGTAGGGGATTTTAAGAGGGGCGGCAGGCACGTTTTTGTTTTCTAAGATGTGTGCCTTCTTGGGGGTGAAATAATAATAATAATTTTCTTACATGAAATAGTAATAGGACGAGGAATCAGATGATTCATTGCATGGTTCCCGCTGTAAGCATAAATGTTTGCTTAGAAAAGCGGCACGAGAAAGGCCCAGCAGAATTTGTTGCCTGGGAGAATGGCGAGAGCAGAGCTGATGCAAGAACGGGGCTTAGATGTGATCAGGAGTTACGGTGTTACTTTCTAAGTTATTAAACAAATGTTTTTAAAAAGGTGAAATCATGACTTTTGAGCAAGCATGAGGTCAACCTGAGCCAGATATTTGATTTCACTCATTCGTCGGCGGAGGCTCCAGTCGGAGGCTGAGCGGCAGTGGGGAAGCCAGGGTCCTGGATGGGGACGGGCCACGTCTGTCCAGTCCATCAGACGACTGAAAATGTGCATGTTAGACAGAACCAGCTCATGTTCTCGGGGCTGCACGCCTGCTCCTAGAGGGTCCCTGTCCCACTGGACAGAAGCTGTGTGTGGCTCTGCTGGGAAGAGAGGTCCCTGAGGTGCCACATACCTTCTCTGCATGGCACCTTGTGTCTCTCGTAACCCGTGAGCAGAGCTAAGTGCATGTCACCGAGATAGTCCTTGGGTCGCCTTTGTCCTATGTGACCTTGAAAGGAGTCAGTGTCCACTTTCTGGTCTTAGTTTTAAATCTTAGATCACTTTTCATAAACGGACAAAAATGGGGACAACAACTCGGGTTTGCTTCAGCACCCCTCGAAAGCTGAGCTCTAAAGCCTGTCCGGCCCAGAGTCCCATCTTCCTCTGCTAGTCTGGTCACCTCACTGCCCCTGACAGTCAGCTGGCTGAGCCCGGGGCTTGCTGCCCACCCCTCCTCGGGGTGATGGTGGAGAGGAAGTTGTGAAGAATTGGGGCCACGGCTGGGGTCCCGCGGGTGGGGAGGCTCCGTTAGCCCCAGGCCAGTTCCCAGGCGGGCGGGGTGCTGCCTGCAGCCCACTCGTGCCCCCAGGCGTCCCCCAGGCTCCCCATGCTGCTCTCTCTGGTCGATGCTTCTCACGAGAGTTGTCCCCAGTGTGTCGCAGGTGCTATGTACATCACTGGCTTTGCCGAGTCCATCTCCGACTTGCTGCATCTCAGGAACATCTGGGCCGTGCGAGGCATTTCCGTCGCTGTGCTCCTGGCCCTGCTGGGGATCAACCTGGCGGGTGTCAAGTGGGTCATCCGCCTGCAGTTACTGCTGCTGCTGCTGCTGGCTGTGTCCACCCTGGACTTCGTGCTGGGCTCCTTCACGCACCTGGACCCAGGTAAGATGAGGAGCTCGGGTCCGCCCAGGCTCTGCGGGAATCTGCTCCTCCTCCGTGGGTCCCAGGGCGGGTTTGCCAGACCCCCCCACACACCTGCAGGCCTGGGGCAGGTGAGCGCGGCGGGGGTCTGCGTGCGGCTGGGGGCCCAGAGGGCCCCTCCGCTGACCATTGCCACTCTGCATGATTTCCGTGTTTCTTTCACCTTTCTTTTGATTTTAAAAAACCCAAGAAATTTGAGATAAAGCAGCAAATAAAGTCGAACTGATGGATAAAGGTAAAATACGTAGCAGGAGCTGGGGGAGTGGGCAAGTAGATCCGGGGTAGGGAAGAAGACAGATTTGAATGTGACCTGTCACGAGTGAGTGCCTTTTTAAAAAAAGAAAGTTTGACACAGCTTTAACAAAATTGTTATTTCTGGGAAAGGAGATTGGATTGGAGTTTTCTGTATTTTTTTTCAAAATGAAGATGAGAATTCGTCAGCTCAGCTGAAGGAAAGAGAGTAAGCGCCGGGTGTGGCTGTGCTCCATTTGGAAAGGGTGTCCTGCATGGTGGCCGGTCCCTCCCTGGGCTTCCTTCCGCCTTGGTTCTTGGACTCAAATGCGGAGTCTGTGGCTTTGAGTGAGCAGGTGTTACCTGGAGTGACAGAGGCGAGCAGCGGTGGGTTTGGTTTAGAATTAAAAGTGTGTGTTCTCTCAAGAGAATGGTGTTATTCCAGAGGTGCAGTGGAAATAAAAAAGGTCGCTGTCTGTTGCTTCACACGCCAGGAGCTGTCTTTCTGTCACAGAGGCCAGGCTTTGACATTGGAACACAGACCGGGAAAGGGAGGTGGGGCTGCCAGCCGTCTTAAACATACAAAAAGGCCTGCAGTGCCGACAGTCACCTTCACTGGAGGTGGCGATGGCAGCCACTTTGTATTTTGTTTTTCAGTTTGATTGAATATATTTTTGTGTTGACTCTTAACTGTCATTTAAAAAAATCGATTTTGTGTCAGGGATATTGTGTTATAGCATGAACTAGGTTTGAGGTGCACAGCATTGTAAATCTGGATCTGTCTATAATGCAGTAGGTTTGCCTTCATTTCCTTTTTTCCTTCCCGCCCCATGCCACTGATTAGCCACCGATTAGCCACCGATTAGCCACCGATTAGCCACCAATTAGCCACCGATTTGTTCTTTTGACCAAAAGTCTACTGTTGTTTGATTTGCTCACTCCTTCATGTCTGTTTTTCTTCAATTCCGTTCATTCGTTTCTTGCTGTCTTTATACTCCACACGTGAGCCCTGTCACACGACGTCTTTTTCCTCCTGGCTCATCACGCTGAGCGTGACCCCTCCAGCTCCACCCGTGTCCAGAAGCTGCCTTTGCCAAGCCCTGGTGGTCTGCCCGGCCCAGCGGTGGAATAGGCTCGGGGACAGTTCTGACGCGGCCTGTGTGGCTCCCACGCCAACAGCTGTCACCCTGCTGCTCCACCCAGGGAGCGCGGCAGCCGCGCAGGTGACAGACTCAGTCCTGCACAGCTGTAACCTGCTCCCACCCCACAACTGCAGATGCCGCTGGCAAGACCTGATTACCACCTGCACTTTCTAAAACTGTTCGCTGAGGTAACTTTGATTTCTACAATAATAGAAGCTTATATGTACAGGTTCCCATTCCTCAAATCTATGGGAACACACCCGGCGCCCACCAGTTTACCAGACGTCCTCCCCACTGTCCCCTGGACTCACCACTACTTGCTCCCACCCCCAGTCCTGTGCAGTTGGTGACCTTGGTTCTGTTGTCACTGTCCAAGAATTGGTTGGTTTGTGCTTTGTCTGTGCTTTTGCTCTGTTTCTTTATTCTACATGGGTAGATCATCTGGTATTTGTATTTTTCCTTTTGACTTATTTTGCTTACATCATCCCCTCTGGTTTCATCCATATTGTGTCACTAATGACAGGATTTCATCCTCTTTCGGGCTGTGTAGTATTCCGTTGTCACACATGGGTGTGCTCTCGTGTGTGTGTGTGTGTGTGTGTGTGTGACATCTTTATCCATTCATCTCATGATGGGTACTTAGGTTGTTTTCAGTTCTTGGCTATTATAAATGATGCTGTGACAAATATGAGGGTGCATATGTCTGCAAATTAGTATTTTTGTGTTTGGAGGGTAAATACCTGGAAGTGGGATGACAGGACCCTATGGAATTTCCATTCTCAATTTTTTTTGAGGAATCTCCATACTGCTGTCCATAAGGGCTGCACCAGTTCCTACTCCCAGCAGCAGTGTGACCAGCAGTATAAAAGGGCTCCCTTCTTTCTGCCTCCTCACCAACATTTGTTGCTTTCAGACTTCTGGATAAGAGTCTCACATCACCTGTGGTTTAGATCAGCCAGTTATAGTTTGGAAGATCCAGTGACTCCTTCCTTGGGTTGGAATTTGCTAGAACAGCTTACAGAACTCAGTGAAGCATTTGATTCACTAGATCATCAATTTATTATGAGAGGATATAACTCAGGAACATCCATGGAAGAGATGGGGAAAGGCCAGAGCTTCCCAGCCCTTTCCAATCATGCCATTTCCCCCAAATCTCCACCCGTTCTCCTAGCTGGAGTATCTCCAGACGGGTCCTTTGGGGTTTCTGTGGAGCCTTCATCACATAGGAATGATTGATTAAATTATTGGTGATTGGTAATTGATTGTCTTTAAGCCCCTCTTCCCTCCCCTGAGGTCAGGGGAGGTAACCTCCTCTTATCATGTAGTTAATTCTGGGAACCAGCCTCCATCCTTTGGTGACATTCAAAAGTCACCTCATTTACATTGCAAGGGACATCATTATTTTCTCAATACTTAGGGAATTCTAGTGGTTTTAGGAGCTCTGTGTCAAAAACTGGATAAAGACCAAATATATTTCTTACTATAATCACATTCACTAGCACTTCACATGGCTTACTTACCTTACCTCATGCTGTCCTTATCATAATCTCATAGAGGAAGAATAATTATACCCGTTTTACAGATGAGGGAACTGGGGGCTGGAGATTGTGAATTCATGGTAAAGTGTGGCAGAGCTGGGAATGAAACTGTCTGGAAAGCTGGTCTGTTCCCTGAGCTGGGAAACTGGGCCTGTCACTCAATCAGTTGTCTTTTGTGATAATAGCTCTGCTTATTTTTCTGACTTAGAGTCTGCCCCTGTTATGTGCTCTAAACAGGCTGCTTTTTCATAAAAACTTTAGTTGCGGGAAGATTGGCATTCAGCTGCTTCATACTGATCTGGTCTCATCATTTCTTCATATATTAAAACTCTTCTGGTAGTGACCTGGTGACCTAGTGGTTAAGTCCTCTGCCTCTGGCTGGTGTGGTCCATATACCTCCTAAGGACCTGAGTTTGCGTCCCAACACTGGGCTGGGAATAACCAAGATGTACCCCTCAGTTAACAAAATGCTTCTTCCTGCCTGCTTCCTCCTCTTCATTCCTGCCTGCACCTTTCATTACAAAATATTCTTCTGTTGGAAAGCAGTCATTCCCCTGAGCTCCCCGAGTGCCCCTTTTCCTCTGACATCCTGGTCCCTCCCCCAGGACCTCCACACTCCCCTGAACCCAGCATCTGAAGGGTGAACCGCTGTTGAGAAGGGCCTCCGGGTCCCACTCCAGTGCGCAGGGTCACAGCAGTGTCTGTCCACATGAGTCACTGTGAGCCTGGGTCTGCGTCTACAAAATAAATATCGGGACTGTCTCCACTGGAGGGAAGAGGGAACTCCCCCCACCCCATACCTTGCACCACCTGTGGAAGAGGCCACATCTGAGGGCCGTGCGGCTGTCACACTTCGGTGGAGGAGAGAGAGTTCGTCCAGACTGCAGGAGCATGTCCAGTTCAGCTGCAGGCGGGTGGGCCTGGCCTCTGAAACCACACTGGGTTGATGAATTTTCCTCCTTGATTGCAAGTTTTCTTGGCTGCTCTTCCAAGTTACTCCAAATATTTCTTCCTCCTTCTGGGCAGTGCATTAGCTGGATGTAGTGTGAGGGAGATTTATTTTCAATCATTCCCATGGCAACAGGACCCTCTGGAATCTGTTTTTGGTACCACTGCTGTTTTATGCCGGCTACTTTTAAAACTAGACTATCAACCTGCAGAATGGCTTCAACAGACTGATTTCAACTCTTTTTAAAAATATGAAATATACATAGACATTTGAAAAAAAGAGATTGGAAGGAATTCTGACTAAGTGTTACATGATTGTCTCTCTGCTGAGATTATGGGTCGCTATTTATAATAAAGATGCTGTTTTATTTCTCCTGTCTCGTCAGCTGTTAGTGTGACCTTTATTTTAAGGGAAAGGTGCAGAGGCAGGAAGCTAGGAAGAGACAGGAGTAGCAGCATTTTCTTTTCTTTATTGAGTTGTTCATCTTGGTTGTTCCCCCAGCCCTGGGACTTGAACCCTGGTCCTTGGGATGTATATGGACTGAGTCTGGCAGACTTAACCACTAAGCCACTGGGATGCACCAGTATTACATTTTAAAAAATTAATAGATAACTTCAATAAAGTTTATTTTATGTGTTTTTTAATTTAATTAATTTGGAATTGCACAGTCAACACTTTTTTAATTGTAGTAACTTATTCTACTCATTAAAATAAACTCACATGTAAAGGTTCCCTATTTCTCAGATAGATGTCAGCACACCCTGCCCTCCACCACATCACCAGGTGTTCTTCACCACTGTCAGCAGAGTTTTTAGAGCAGTTTTAAATTTATGGAAAATGGGGCAGCTAGTCTAGAAGTTCCTAATGCCTCATCTCCCTCGTCGCCGGTGTCCCTCTTTTAGCCTATCGCATTAGTGTGGGGATTCACTGACACGTGATTACTGACCAGAGTCCATGGTTGAGGTGGGAGCCCCGCTGCGTTGTAAAGCGTGTGGGCCCGGTGTGCGGTGCCACTCGGGACTGTTTCACTGCTGGATCTATTCCCCTGACCCCTCAAGTTGGCAGCTGATTTTTTTTTCTGTCTCTATAGCTTTGTCTTTTCCAGAATGTCACCTAGTTGGAATTGCGCGGTATGGAACTTTTTCAGACTGCCTTCTTTTAGAAGCAATGTGCATTCAGGGTTCCTCCACACCTTTTCCCAGCCTGAGTGCTCGTGCACGCCACGGTGTGGATGGATGCACCACAGTTCAGTTTTGTTTCTCATCCACTAAAGGACTTTTTTGCTGCTTCTTGGCAATTATGAAAAAAGTGCCTGTAAACACTGGAGTGCAAGTTGGGGTGAGGGTCTAGCTTTTTAGCCCATTCGAATAATTACGTAGGCATATGATTGCTTCAATGGATGACAAGACTGTTGTTTGCTGTTGTGAAAACTGCCCGGCTGCCCTCCGGAGGGGCTGCACTGCTCTGCATTTCCGCCAGCAACGCATGAGAGGGGCCGCTCCTCCGCGTCTTTGTCAGCACTTGGAATTTCAGGTGTTTGGATTTTACCCTTTCTGACAGGTACCTGGCAGAATCTCACTGTTGTTCTAGTTGACAGTTCCTTAATCTTCTTCAGCATCTTCATGTGCTTATTTGACATCTGAATATAATCCTTAGGGAGATGTCTGTTCAGGTCTTTTACCCCTTTTTTAATTGGGTTGTTTCCTTATTGTTGAATTTTAAGGATTCTTTGTATATTTTGGATTACCTGTCCTTTATCGGCTCTCTGTTTTGCAAATATTTCCTCCCACTTGGTGGTTTATCTTTTCATTCTTCAGTGCTTCTAAAGAGCAGAGTTTTTAATTATCGTGAAGTCTAATTTAGCAGTTTAAGCTGTTATAATCAGTTTTGGTGTCATGCCGAAAAACTCGTTAATGAACCCAAGGTCACTTAGGTTATATTCTGTATATTCTCTTAGAAGTTTTATAGTTTTACATTTATATCTGTGATCCATTTTGAGTTGGTTTTTGTGAAAGATGTCTAGATATTTTTTTTTTGCATGTATGAGTCCACTTCGCCTCATTTGTTGCAAGATTACCTGTGTCCTTGAATTGTCTTTGTCAAAGATTACTTTGTGGGAGTCTCTTTCTTAGTCTTTTGATCTGTTTGTCCACTTTTCTCCAATACCACACTGTCTTGATGGTTGTAATTCACAGTAAATTTTGGCGTGCTTGTCGCTCAGGTGTTAAGCTGGTGTCCGGGGTCTAGGCCACGTGAAGCCCAGGGACCCGTGTTTGTGACCAGGGCTGGGGGAACAACTGAAAGTGAACAAATAAATGGAAATGCTTCTTCCTGCCTCTCCTTCCTTCCTTTCTCCCTGCTTATTTCCATTTTGAAATGGGGGACTGTTCGAACTCTCCCTTTGTCATTTTTCCCTAGAATTAGTTTTAAAATCAGGAAAAATGTCAAATACAGTTAAAGTTATCTTTCTTTCCCTTTCTTTAAATATAACAGACTAAAATATCCAAGCTGCCCTACAATGTATAAAGTGAAATACAGAAAGTAAAAAAAACAAACAAAACAAAACAGGGGGAAGGTTGCCCGTTCACTGTTTTCTCACTTCCGTCCTCCAGAGGGAGACCGAAGGGTATTTGTTGCTGTTGAGAAAATTACCCCCAAATTTCATGGCATGAAACAGTAAGCATTTCTTATTTCTTGTCTTTTCTGTGGGCCAGGGACCTGGCAGTGGCTTGGTTGATGGTTCTGGCTCAGCGTTTCTCATGAAATCCAGTCGGATATTGGCGAGAGCTCTGTCATCTGAAGGCCCGACTGGGGCCGGGGATCCGGTGGGCAGTTGATGCTCTTTATTGGCAGGAAGCCCCCGTGCCTCTCCGGGTGGTCCTTTCTGAGAGTTTGCTCCAGCGCCCCCCGCATCTCATGGGACGACTGACT
>RJWH01011126.1:0-13544 GCA_004363575.1 Solenodon paradoxus | reverse complement strand
CTGCTTGATTTACCAAGTGAGAATCACTAGGAGTTGCTTATTTTCAGTGTGTCCTGGAAGTAGGCTGACCATATATCCTTGAGACAAAAATGGAACACTGGGATGGCAAACATGGAGAGGAGTTATGTGTCGATGACTAAGGGGAGGGGAGGGGAGGAGGCGAGCAATCTGAACAGAAGCAGAGCAGACAGGTCAGCAACGAGTAAGTACTGTGGTTGCTGATGAGCGATTGTATAGTAGGGACTTGTGGTCCAGTGAGATTTCATCCAAACCACAGGGCCAGTGCAAGGAAATTTGGTATCTTAGGCACAAACTGAATTTGGCACCCCTACAAGCCCCACACTGAATGCCCTACCTAAAACACATGCTGCTTTAATCATTCCAGTGCCAGAAGTGCCCAATAACCCCCACAGTGCCTGAGATAACCCCCACAGTGCCTGAGATAACCCCCACAGTGCCAGAGACAACCCCACAGTGCCAGAGATAGCCCCATAGTACTTACCTATAGTTCTGTCTATTCTGCTTCCTTTGAAGAAACATGTGGGCAGGGTGGGGGATTGGGAATTCTCCCCAGCCCGTCTCCCGTTTCCTCACAGAGGGGTGGGAACAGCAGCAGTGACTGTGGCCCACTGCAGTCAGTGCCAGCAAGGGCCATCTTGAATGTGGAGCAAAAGCGGGCAGCTGCTTTTGGAAACCCTCAACAGACTGGGTTGGGGGTAACTCAATAGCCCCTCTTTTGCCCCGTGTTAAAGATGGCTCTGGTTTATTCAAAACATGACAAAATTGACATTTATTTTAGAACTAGGACAGTTGGGAAATAAAAAAAATGGTACTGCCCCATTTTAAATAGTGCAAATGGTCAGCTTCCTTAAAAGCCCATTCTCCTAAAACAGCTAAACCTGTTTTAGGAGAAAGAGGACTTCACTTTTGTTTTTTTTCACCAAAATGACTTGGTATATGGAATATGTTTTCCAGTGTGAGAAGCGGGGACGTAATCCTACAAAAACCAGACACAGCAGAAGCAGCTGCGAGTCTGAGCTCTGGACCTCGAGATTGCCCTCATGTGTTCTTGAACTTTTGAATCTGGGTGACCAGAAGTTTGCCCTCTTGGCTCTCAACGGAAAAAGCCAAAGAAAGGGTGCTGAAAGGTCATCTGCATCTCTAGGTATCAGGCTCTGCTTAAATTGATGAAAGGCAAAGGTTGGCAGGCAGGCACCTTGGGGCTCGTGTGACTTGTCTTTTATGCTTGAACTTGGCTATGTTTGCAAAATGTCAGTTTCAGACAAGGTGAAAAATAATTGCCAACAAAATCCTTAAAGTCTAACAGGGTTGACCCTGAGGTGGAAGAAGAGTTGGAGCAAGATGTTCCCCAGAGCTTCACTCTCCTGGGAGACTCAGGTTGTTTCATGAATGCAAAGGTATCTGTGGGTTAAGGAGGAGAAGTCACTGCAGCTGAGAGACTGGCGCTCCTTGGCATAAACTGTGGGATTTTGGAAAGTTAGAGAGAACACCGATAACCTGCTCCGCCCGCACCAGAGTGCTGTCCTAACGTATTCACCTAAGTCATCAGTTTGCTGGGTGAAAAATTATAAACATGCCCCATTCCCCTCCAATTCTTTCCCTCACCTGAAAACCACTGGGATGGGAGTGAGACGGACTGTATCATTCATAAAAATAATTTTGCTGCTGGTTTTTCCGGTGACCTGCATCGCTCAGTGGGAAACACTTGCATTCAGTATGTAGGCAATGTTAATGTATCATATTATAAATGCTGATTAAAAATAACCATTGCTGCAATGATAGCATTAGTAGTAATCTGTGCCCAGCACGGTCATCAGTGCTTTGTATCAATCCGTTGCTTGGATCATGAGCTATGTCCTGTCACGCTCATCTCACCACATAATGGAAGTGACTTGCCCAGGATCTAAGTAACTAGCATTGTCAACACATCCCAGAGCAGACTTGAATCCAAGCAGTTGAGCTCCAAGATAAATTGTTTGACTACACTTCGTGAGCAGGCCAGTGGGACTGTTCTGGGGGGCTGGGATAGGCCCTGACACATGTCACCCTTCCGATGTGCATCTGTAGATGGAGACAACCCATGGGCTTTTCTGAGCTTCGCCCTGCCTCTGTGAACCACGCAAACCTCTGCTGGAGTCATGCCTGCCCAAGTCTCTGCTCATGACCTGGCTTTGTTTCCCCTGCAGCCCCACTGGTGGACCTCACGCCAACCCACAGTGGATCTGCCATGCTGATGCTGCTGTCCGTGGTGTTTGTGGGACTGGCAGTGTTTGTCATCTACAAGTTCAAAAGGTACGTGTCCCTCTGGCCATGTCTCCCCTCCCCTTCCTTTTCCCTGACAGGTTCAAAAGCTTGCATTGCAGTGATACGTGCCTCCTGACATAGCAGTGATGGTTTCTGTTAATATTTTAGGAAGATCCCGGGGATTAATGTTTATGCCCAGATGCAGAATGAGAAAGAACGAGAGATGGTCAGTCAAGTCAGTCACACTGAAAGCAGGCCCCATGTCCCTCAGACTGAACTCAGGAGGCCTGACCAGCTGATAGCTGAGAAGGTGGAGTCACAGCTCATAGGTAAATGATTCCCAGTAGCCATCAGCTCTCTGGCCTGAGTAGTCAATGGCTGACTCTCTCTCTAACTTCTTTCTGGCTTGACGTAACCACTTCCTTTTGCTCTAACATCCCTGAGAGAAATAGCTAAGACGCCTCTTTCTTTGCTTCCTTCCATTGGAATGAGAAAAAAACAAACCAAAAAAAAAAAAGGCATTCTTGCTCCTGCCTAGCTTTTTTCTCTCTTGAGTTTCTTTCTCTTCTTTGCAAGATCTTTCGCTAAAATATTGGGCTTCAAATGTTCTTGGGCACAGAGCAAAGTATTTGCCCTAATGCTTTGCAAGAAGGACAGGTTTCAGAGGCTGCGTCTGGTGGGTCGGGGTGCTGGGTGGGGCTTAAGGGACAGGGCATGTCATAATCCAGCAAGACTTATCAGCCTCACCTGGAGACAGCTCTAAGGGGGGGCCGATGGCTCTAGAATACTTATAGAGCAGTGACATAATCAATGGGGAACAGCCTGATCCCCACTGGGAATTTTTGTTAAAAGTAACGATTCTATAAAAACCATCCCCCAGGAAACATGGAAACTGAGAATTGTGAGGCCCAGAGACTTAAGAGTTTGAACAATATCCCAGGATCAGGGCTTCCTGCAAGAGAGCTCTGGAGAGCTAGATTATTACAGAGACAGAGGGCAGATTTCTTCCTCTTTTGAGCCTGTTTCCAAGCAGAAGTCTTAAAATGGGCTTCAGGGACATGAGTAGAGACGTCTGCAGGCGACACTGACAGAATAGAGTGTGAGGTGTGATTGCCCAGTCCTGCTCCATGTTGCGGAGGAAGCTTTCCTGGAAGGTAGATGACCCCCGGAACCGCCGTTGCTGACCCGTTTCTCTCCTTGTTTCCTCCTCTCTCTTGACGTCAAGAGTTGAAGCTGTAAATGTTCCCATCTAAACCTGCAGTGCAGCCTCCGATGGAGAAATTAGTATAGCACCATTCATGCTTCACACCGATGGAGAAATTAGTATAGCACCATTCATGCTTCACTCACGTGTGATAAATGCCAAACCGCCTAGAAGACCCTTACGTTAAGATTTTTAACCTGTTACTTGGGGGCCAAAATGAATACCTCCATGGATACATAACCTTCTCTTTCAATGGAAATGGGAACGTTCTGTGGCTGTGCTGAGGGAAATTGAATGGAAAAGACTAGTTCGCATTGGAGGTAATAATAACTGGTGCAGTCACATCTGGTGTCCAATTTCCACAGTGTGCTTTCTTCTATTTGGGGAGACAGGGTGATAAATGTGTAATTGCTTTGGGTTAAAAAGAAAAAGGCTTTTCTGTCTTCAAGTCCAGAGAAGCATTCACCCTGTCTATTCACTTCTCAGTTGCTAAGTGCATTGTTTTGGGTCATTTGGTTTCCAATCCCATTTCCACGGGGGATGAAGCCTCTGTTTACTTTATTAAAGTGCCCCGTCTCCTCCGCCGGGACCGTCTCCCCGCACATTGCAGAGTCTCTGACACCTTTCCATTTCCAGTGTCATTAAATGAGTAAGTGTTACACGTTTTCTCTTAGGAGAGTAGCTTTACCCTCCCCTCCCTCCCCTTCTACTCAACCTGGTGACTCATCTCTCCGATTGCAAAGAGCAAGACAGACCACCACTCCACCTTCAACGCCAAAGCGGGGATCTGCTGGGGCACAATTTGCAATTTAAGGAAAACCCCAAAGGCTACAGGCGACCTGCTGATCAGGAAAGAAATTCGCTCTTGTCAAGTGCATCATCCTTCATGACCACTAACTTTATGTTTTTTTCTTTCCTTTGTTGTTCTGTTTCCTATTTTGCCAGGAAGTATTTCCATAGTTGCTGAGAATCAAAGCACAAAAGAAATCCCTACCTTTGTAAATGTTTGAATGGAGGACGCCAGTAAAAAACAAAAACAAACAATAAAATAAAAACAATCAAAATCCAAACAAACAAACAAACACTCACTGCATCGGGACTTTTTAATTCTTCTGACAGACAACAAGGGTTTTTAGCTTTAAGCCTGTGCATGTGGACAATACCTTGAGAACATGCTGGGAGGGGCAGTGTACAGGTGCTGTTTTCATGGAAAACACTCCCCTCCCCCTTTCTCCTCTCTTTTTTCTGATCGGTCGTGTTTGTAGAAAATTCATAACATCTATAAGGCCAAGGAAATCTGCATGTATTTTTGGAAATCTTCTTGGCTCTAGCTCCAACAGCTATTTTAGCACTAGTCTGACGGATGGATTAGCCTCCTCAGCCCCTTTCCTAAGACACAAGACATGCACAGGAGTTTGAAACCCTGGGCTGTTTCTCTGGTCCACCTTCCTTATTGCCATGTCCCTCCTAAGTTGGCTTGACAAGCTCTGTTGGCCAGAAATGGCCACCCAGCCGCTTTGTCCATTCTCTGACATCCCAGAGACAAAAGTAAAAATGTTAAAGTTCCATGAATGGAGGCAAAATAGGGAAGGCAGGCAGGCAGGCAGCGGAGGCAAGCATGTCAGAAACAGACCTTGGTGTCCCGTAGATCCCTTTCACGACGACTGTCCCCCTGCAGCGCTCCCTGTGGCCCCACTTAGGTAGAAAACAATCCTATTACTACTCCCTCTCTGGATTTCCCATGGCTTACAATCCACACGTTTTCCGGATCTGTTGATATCTTTGTAACTAACTCTTCCTTCCAAGGCCCAGTTTCCTTCAGCTGCCCCTACCTTATCTTCCCAAACATTTTGCTAGATCCTGGATATGCACCTTGATGTTCCCTCAATACTGGCCTGGCCTCTGCCAACCTGCCCTCACCACCGCAAGTTTCTGATCTGCCCGTTTTATACACTCCCGAGCATGCCAGCTTCCTCACACACTGAGCTGTGCCCTGCCCTGCAGGTTTCAGCTTCCAGCACCCTGGTCCCTCCTGAGACCCTCCCCCTTCCAAATAGCCTTCCCTTTTCCTCCCTGGAAACATATACTGTGTGTGAAGGAATTGATAGATGCAAAGCAGTTCAAACCTGGCCATGTCCGTTGGAAATGAAAGCATACAGACAAATAGTGCTATTATTCGCACACCTTGACCAAAAAACTCGTTTAGGCAGATTCTCGAAGGTTCTTGTGAGGAATGTTCCGAACATGTTATGATGCCACAGGGCAATTTCTTCCTGTGATGGTTGCTGTCACCCAGTATTTTTTCTCTCACAGTAGAGTGTGACTCTTTGTAAAATAAAGCTGAATTTAACCAGAAGAACATGCAGGTCAATGGATTTAATGCTGAAGTGTCAAAAAAAAATCAGAATATATGGAGGTTGTGTCTTTACCTTGGGATGAGATTTTTTATTATGAGGGTTAGCCCAGTCGTTTTACATGTGTACATATCTCTGGATATCATAATATCTGCAAAGGAAAACATATTAAGCATTAAGAGGAGCTAGCTGAATTAAAAAAGCAGACGGACTCAAATCCTTTTTTTCCCTAGGCAATCACAAAACAAGGAAATAAAAGTATAGCAGGAGACCTAGGAGTATGATGGGTTGGGAGAATTTCATTTGAAATACTGGTAAAAGCATTGTTGAAAAAAACAGAGCTCAGCCTCCTTTTTAGGTGTGTCCCCAAGTTGGCATCAGAGTATAGGGCCCTGGGGACCACGGTGGTTTCTCAGACATGCTGACGGACCCTGCCCACGTGTATCTCAGACAGGAGAGCAGGCAAAGCTACCTTCAAATAGATTTGATGGTTGAGGATGCCCAGTGTGAGTCTGGGAAGTGGATGATGCCCGGGAAGCCATCTATATGTAAGCTGAGTTGATTCCAGACCCGCCAGGCTTCTGATCCCATAGGAGACATCCCCATTGATCCTGCTCAGTTGGAGCCTCCCAAATTTAATCTGGAAGACCAAGTATCTGGAAGCCAAAAGAGACTTGCTCACAACAACACAGGGAGTTCTCAGAGTTGTAGTTCACTTCATTTTAATTGAAAAATTTTGAAAAGGGGACTCATGCTGTTGTTCTAGCACTGTGCCTTGCCTAGAGTGGGCCTTGAGAAAATTACTTACTGAAGCAATCAGTGAATGAATACATGAAAAGACATAGGAGGAGTGGACCTCTAAGTTAGAAACGAGATGCCTGGCCTTCTAGAAAGACTAAAGATGGCCAGCTCCAGACTCAGCATCTCCAGGCCCCTCATGTGGCCCACTGCAAAGCTTCCTTCCCACCTGTAGGAGATAGTAGATCAAGGTCCTGCTCAGGGGGGACCGCATGGTTGCTATGATCCAGATCCACAGTTCTCAAAGTGTGGTACCTTCATCAGTATCGGCATTACCTTGGACTTGGTAGAAATGTGATCTGGGGCCCCTACCCCAGACCTACTGAATTAGAAACTCCAGAGTGAGGTGCAGAAAACTCTTTCTATAAGTCCTTCAGGTGATTGTGACACACACTAGTTTGAGGACCATTGTACTGGCCGTTCCAGCTCAATCCCAAAGAGAAGGTAGTAATAAGAGCCTACAAGTGGGAGGGACCCAAGCCTACCTACTGGAGAACAGCAGGTGCAAGCCATAAGGAGTGAGGTAGGCTCAAGGCCAGAGGAGTGGGTGGGGAGGGAGGGACGTGGAAGGTCAGATTCAGGGCAAGCTAAAATTTAGACATGACAATGTTTTCCAAAATCCCAGAAGGCCAACTGTGCATGCTCCACCCTGAAGTACCCAACCAGTCTTTTCTCCTTTGCCTTACACCTACTTGGATTCACTGTCCAAAATGCAGAGGTTTGCTTTGCTTTTTTCAGAAGTTCCAAACAGCAACTTTGAGAGCGGTGGGGTTCTTGGCAGCTGTTCTGTGTTTTCCAGGATTCCAACTGAGCATTGAAATCCCTCATTTGCCAACTTATTTTTATAGGAAGCCAATTTAAAAAAAAAAATGAAAGTTTTCTTATAGTATCGGAACTACTTCTAATTTTAAAATGACTTTTTTGATGTATTCTTTTGTTAAATACTATGTAGTGTAATGTATAATTGCTCTTGTTTATTGCTTTTACAATCGTATTTATTAAACAGATAATGTCTCTAAAGTCTTTGTCTCCAGTTGTTTATTTTATCCCCAACCTTAGCGTTCAGTCTCCACAGAGGAGCCATAAGCCTGTAGGATTTCATACAGGCTCACTGCATGAGAATATATTGAACACACATGGCTTGGAGGCGGTCTTTGTTGTACTATTAAAGTAAAATACACTCTACTGCCTGAATTCTGCCTGCATTTCGGTTGATTATACATTGTCCATTGCTTTATTCCATTAATTTGTTCTCTTTAAAAATCACTCCAAACTGGTTACTGTGGCATAAGTAACATGATCTTTATTGTTAGCTCAAAATTAGGAATTATTATTATGGTGGAATAGACCCATTCAAATTTGTTCATAATCTTGTGGAAAGGGCCATACTTTCAAGTACTGAACTAAAGTTTGGGGAGTGACTTGGTACAGGTTTGAGTGATGGTTTAAGGTGACTTTGAAACTGGAAAGAAGAGTGGAGGTGTCCTTCCTGTGACCTTGAACGAGGCAACATTAACATACAAGAGCGTTAGTGTCTTCATGCATTTCTAATACCTTCTAGTGCTAGTATTCTCAGTGGGTGAGTCATCCCAGAGTCCCAGATGGCTGACCAAAACATAGTGGAAAATAAAGAGGACCGCTAGATCCAAATCTTTTTAGCCTTGATGGTTATCTCTTTGGTTGAAACATTTGTGCAAGCAAAAAACCCTCCTTCTCCTTCCCAGAGATCAGCTGGGCTCAGAAGAGTGTGGCTTCTTGTAACAAGCTCAGCATGCGTGAGAATTCCTGTTGTTTTTAGGTGAACTTTTGACCTTTCCTCCCCACTGTCCAGGTCTTCAGACCCTTCACTCTTTCAGGCCAGACCTCTGTGCTCTTCCCCATCAGGAGCATAGGAATTTGTCTCTGATGCCGTTGAAGGCGCAGGCAGTCAACAGCAATCACCCCTAGAGATGTCAGACACAGGGGGTTTAACACAGGGAATTTGTTGCTTGAATCACTGAAGAACCAAGAGGGGGAGAAGGTGAGGTAAAACCAAAATCAGCATCAACAGGAAACCTCTTCCTTCCTTGGTCTGGAAGGACGACAGGTTTTACCAGAGTTCAGGACCCAGGACCACCAGATTGAAACTTAAGCATGAAGGATGCATCTGGCTGGAACCACAAAGAAGACAAGACCACAACCAAGGATGCGGCCCAAGAACAGGTGAGAGAGAGAGGGAGCTTGTTTTTTCACCCTTGATCTAGCCCTCCAGTCTCCACCAGATGCCTCCCACAGCCTAAATCTAGCCATGGACCAGTGGGCAGTGAAGTCGAAGTTTCCTGAAATACAAGGCAGGGCAGGGGAGGAGTGGGGAGTGTCCTTGACAGAACAGACAGGTGACTGACTGGCTCAGTGCCTTTTCATGTTCAGCCCCTGTCGACCCAACGAATTTCCCCTAACCTAAGACACTTAGTAGAGAGGAGTTGCTCCTTTCTCTGTGACATTCTTTCATGCCTTTCCCTTTAACACTCCTTTAAAACTTGGTGGTGTGCTGTATGTGCTCTATGCCTTTCTCACAGGTTTTGTACTGCTTTAGATCATTTCTCTCCTTCAGCCTCTAACACCCATCATTGCCATTAGGGGGCACTAGATAAATGTTTGCTGAAACAACCTTAAACTTTCAGCTTGTTATTATCAGTGAGTTCATTTTATTTAGTAAAGATTTCTGAGGGGATGTCCTGGATCCGACTCCCCTTACTGTACTAGCACCCCTAATTACATATTCAATAGGTTTTTGGATCAGTACATCCTTTCATTTCTGTTACCACGCACACTATTCTAAGACATTAAGTGAAATAACTTGCAGTTAATAGCAATTGAAAAATGCATGTGAGGCTGACAAATTCCTAGTGGGGGATTCCCAAAATAACTCCAGAAGGACACTGGCAGAGAAATGACAGTCATACCGTTTTCTTGTTAAGCACATGAAAAGACATCCTTAGTTTACAGAATGTGAATATTTATTAAACCATATGTGGTTCACATGGATTGAGGTGATGGTAATGCAACTCTGAACAAGGCAGATAAACTCTCTTCCTTTGTGAGCATATATTCGATGCGGAACAATGAACAAATAATAAAATTTGATATAATATGCAATGCTCTCATACATAGGAGATAGTTTTAGGATACAGACAATTAAAAAATAAATCATAAGAGGGAACAATGTGACCAGCAATGGTGATGGGAGGGGGAATTGGTCACTGGTGTCTTTGGAATCTGAAGGCTGAAAAAGAATCAAATATCTAGGGACACATAACCTGTCCCAATTTTTTCAATGTTTGACTTAAAACAACCCCCAGTCAGAAAACAAATATCTCTAGGACCTCCACAGCAATTAGAAATTCCTTTGAGTTTAAGAAAAATAACTCTCACACTGTTCACTCACAGAACTTGCCCCAGGGAATCATATATACAGCTAGTTCTGCTTTTCTATGGCATGTAGTCCTAAAAAATCACCTTACTAGGCAAAATGACAATAAAAACTACCAGGCTGGGGGAAAAAAGTAGAGCAGGGACACAGCACACACAAACTTTCTCATGTGTCAGTGACAAAAAAGACAGGGACCTGTATTAGTTCCTGTAGGATGCTTACGTAGCCTACAAACAACAGATATTTCTCACAGTTCTGTTGCTAAAAAGTATAAGATCAAGACAACAGCGGATTCAGTGGGCCTGTTTTCTGGCTCAGAGTCAGCGCCTTCTCACATGATGGAAAGGACAAGGGACTCTGGAATATTTTTTATTAAGGCACGGATCCCATTCATGAGGGCTCTGCCTCGGTGGCCTAATCACCTTCCAAAGGTCCTCCCTCCTACAATCATTGCTTTGAGCATTGGGTTTTCCATATGTGAATTTTGCAGGGGACACCAACATTCAGAACAGCAAAACCTAATTAAAATGGTAGTCATTTTACACACATGAAATGTCTAAAAAACTACACAGCGCTTTCCCAAAAAAGAACTAAATTCACTTGTGAAAGTGGGAGTTGGAGGACTTAACAATTTGTGAATAATTGTGAAGCAGTGACAGAAAGGGAGTTCAGTGGCAGAAAGTTGAAAGTTGTGCCGCCAAGTGGCCGATACGGCTAATGCAAGGTGAATGAGGTAGGTGGTAGATATGTGCTAGGGTGTATGTGTTCTATGCATTTTTAAAAACTATATTCAGCAGAGTGCTATTTTCTCCCCTCAAGGAGTGTTTTCTCATTGACAAAAGTATACAATGGCAAGCACAGAATTTGCATTATCCCCAATTTTTTCCCTGTTCTAAACAATGATCAATTTAGAACAAATTTACATTCTCAACAGCAACTACAAAAAGCTTTGTATCAGAATTGACTGTACCTCAGGTGTTGGTTAAAAAGGAATTTAGCGATACGGGAAAATGGAAACTATCTTACTTAGCAGAGGGAAAAAAATAAATCAGACTAATCCTCAGCAGCGTCATATCCTGAAGACCTGTGGTGGGGAAACTTACAGCCCCACCCACACCCATGGGCCTTAGAACATCACGCAATTTCCACCCACATCCAACAACGGATATTTAGAAATATGACTGACCCAAAGGATGATGAATTTTGGACAAAATGCAAATTATATTTACGAAGTTTTTGATGAACAGTAGCTTTCAAATAATTTAAAGATAGGCTTAACTAGGTAATAAAATACTTTATAAAGCAATATAAATGATATTTCAGTATATCGATTGATCTTCATAAAATGCCTATGTAACTAGGAAACTTAATAACAGCTTACAGATGCTGAAAAAGGATTCACTAAACAGTATCAATAGGCTAGTTAACAATGGATCTTAATATATAGTCATATAATAAAATACCTCCATTAAAATTATTTCTCTAAACTATATTTAATGGTATGAAAAATTCACATGTGATGTTAAAACAAAGAAGATTTTAAGACTACATAGGATGAAAACAATTTGTATCAGTAATTGCAGAAATAGACTGAGAGACTGAAATATAGTGACACTAGTTATTTTCTGACATAAAATTTTAGGTTCTTAAATATTTTTCCTTTCTGTAAATTTTTCTAAGATGAATATGTATTAACTGTATGATCAGAAAAATGTTAATTTATGTGTTAGTAAATCCATAACATTTGTCAATTACATTATTTTATTTATTATGTAAAATGGCATAATAAAATAGTTTATAGGAAAGTTCGTAATAGTTAAATTCCTTTAATAAATTAAAAATAGCTTCTCTAGATAAAAATTACATTATTTTATCAATTTAAACTCATACTAAGATGAAAGCTTTATTTTGCTGTTATATCAGCAATTTAAGTCAAGAATTTCAAATGTTTAAAAATCGTTAAGCTGTGTTAGGTTGTTAGCCATGTATATAGAGATTTTATGTTTATCTAGACATATAAAACATGTACATGGTTAATAAAATGTTATATATCAATGTGAATAGTATGCATATCTACTTACATGACATTCAGATATGTGCCCACACACATAGGTATGAGCATGTAATGAGTAGTTAGTTATGGGTCATACACATGCAAAAACATGTCTCTTAATGGGTCTAGACTTAGAAGTGTAGACTGAATGTTCCGAATCCCAAGCTAGTGCTTTTTGAAGATGTTGTTCTTAGGTAATAACGGTGAGCACCCAGACTGGGATGGTTAGGGCAGCTGATGGCGTCTAGAGAAGATGTGGAAGGTACTTGAGAATACCCTCTGTCTTATATAGTCACCTTGCTAATTTCTTAACCAAGAGCTGCCCCTCTCCCAGCCACCTTACAGCCACAAGAAAAAGGGCGTCAACCTTACATAGTAACAGCTAAGTATATATAATGCAAATACCTGCATGCACACATATATGCATGCACTTGATGAATTAACAAGTGGCTGGGACTGACTTAGCCAAGTGTTTGCTACATAACTAAATATTGGATGTTGTCTTTGGCCAAAGCTGGACCACAGAGGAACCTCTGGCAGACAAAGTTGTTAGCAAAGGGAATTCATAGTGTCAAGTCCCGTTCCAGAATCTGGGAGGAACACTAAATGCTAAGATATAGCAATATTGTGATCTTATTCCCAAGCCCAGAGTTCAGAATTATGTGAAAATAAAAGATATGAATGGAAAATAAAGTTGGTAGAAACAATCAAGCAAATATAGTAAAAGCAAGAAAGCAGTTACTATTTTTAAAGATGATGTCATTATTTAATGCTTTGAATACCCATTGTTTGAATACCACACCAGTTCCCAAAGTGAAGAATGATTTTCTTCTTCTTTCACATTCGGTGAAAACCAGGCTCAGAAAAATGCTCATGGGGTAGCAGGTCTGTATGACACCAACCTATTCGCTTTCTCTTCTGTGCTGTTTTTCTCCCTCAGGGTACAGAATGTTTCTGAGGCGTCTCTATGATCAGTTGGCATCTGGTTTATTGATGGTCCTGGCTGACTGAAAGAGTGGATCAAGACTGAAAGACTAGACAGGCCTGGGGAAAGCTTAACACCTCTGGATTGGTTCCAAATCAGAGTCCTTTCGTTTGCGGATTAAATACGAGAAGGCTGATCAATGCAACAAGGACTGTTTTCTGAATCCTTCAGTGTGCTGCATTTCCGAGCAAAAACAAGTCAGACACAGTCCTCCTCAGTGACATGCCTGGCCAAGTTACTGCCTGGAAAAACGCCCAGAAAAGATTCAATTCTTCCTTCTTGCTCTGTGAATCCTTTCTCCTGGTTAGGATTGAATAGATGTCCCTGGGGATTTATAAAATCAAATCGTTGGGCATCCAAGGAGGGAGTGTGAACATTACGTTGGGGAAATGGATTTCTCTTGCTCATATGCTGTGTGTGTGTGTGTGTGTGTGTGTGTGTGTGTGTGCACGCATATGCACGCCGGGGGAATC
>RJWH01011125.1:0-13543 GCA_004363575.1 Solenodon paradoxus | reverse complement strand
CACCATCATCACCATCACCACCATCATCACCACCACCACCAGCAGCAGCAGCAGCAACACCACCACCACCACCATCATCATCACCATTATCATCACCACCACCATCATAATCCTTCTTCAACATCCTCATCTCCACCTCAGACACCTTCACTTGCTCTCCCAGTTTAGCTGGTTGGTCCACAGACTTCCAAGTTTCCTGTCTTATGGGTGGGGTCTGCCGGGATTGGAAAAGCCTGACACCACCTCTTATACCAGTCATGGGTGCTTAGCCTCATCTTCCTTCACTCCTGGAGGCTGTTACTATTTTTACTGCACAGTTTTTTTCTTTTCTTCTTCTTTTCTATTTTTTATAAGGATTACTTTACGAGCAGGGGTTTTGCTTTCTGCAGTAGCAGACTTGGAGCCAGCAGGCCTCGTGTTTATGAGGCTTTCAAGAGGGTTTATGAGACTGCAGCCGGGCCCCTCCTCTGGCTTCTGCCAGTTGGGGGCAGTGGCTGGGGGGTGGACAGAACTGGGTTTCCTCTTTCTCTTCCTTGGGTCCTCGTCTGTTCCAAGGGTAGGGTTTTCCATGCCCAGACTAGAAAGAGGGGATCAAGAGAAGTATGGGTTCCCAGAGCTTATGCGATCTCATGTGCCTCCTTCCTCCCTCCGTGACTCGGTTTCTTCATCTGTAAAGCGGGGCTGTTCGGACTATGTCATTCATGTTGTGAGGAGTCGTGTCCAGTGCAGAATCCTGCAGACAGAGTGCAAAATAAATATGAGTCCCTGTTCTCTCTTCCTCCCTGGAAAGCTGGGCAGATGACCAGCCTCGCTCTGCTCTTAAAACTCTGTGACTCTGTAAAAGCAACAACGCATGTACCCTGAATATTCAGCCCCACCAGACACTGTGCTAAGCCCAGAATGTCCTCCATCATCCTCATTCCTCATGATAACTTTGTAAAGCGGGTGTTATCCCTACCCCCACTTACAGAGGCGGCCGAGGCTCAGCAAGACTGTCACTCACCCCAGGTCACCCTGCTCATCAGAAGTGAGCAAGGGTCAGTGCTTAGAAAGTGTGACTCTAAAACCACAACCTTGACTGTGAACCCTAATCTGGGAATGGTGGCAGTAGCAGGAAAAAGAGTTGGGGCACCCAGTTTAAAGAGGGGTGGTTTACTGGTTCATCACAGTGAATTTTGGGTCCCCTGAGGGACACCCAGTCTCCACATGAAGACTCCTTTCCAGAACACAGAGGGAACCAGTGCTCCGGGCTCTGGACATTAGACCCGAGGCTGGCACTCCTGGGATGCCTCTGCTGGGGGAAGGGCAGCCCCACCCACGGTGGGCACTTGTCAGCCATTTAGATCAAAGACAGTGCATCAGCAATGGTTTCTGCAAGGGGACACAGCTTTAGGAGAGACTACCAACTACAAGGAGCATCAGAAGAAACACAAAGCCAGAATGCTTCCCCCTCTGGGAATCTTCTAAGAGCAATTCTGATTTTCAGAGATGCCGGTGTGAAGATGGGCCTGGCAGAGATTCCCCCCCAACCCCAGCCCTTTTCACCTGGGCTGAGAACAGAGACCTTCTGATGCTGAACAGCTAGGAGACAATGGCCTCCTGGCCCCCGGGGCCTCCTCTCCCCGCACACCCCATGGCCCCCTGCTCCCTTCCGAGTCTCCTGGGTCCTGGAACAGCTATTTAACGGGCGGCAACGCTGCGCTGATGGCACACGGTCTTGTCTGCCAGCAGGACGGCTCCGGGAGCAGCGTGTAGCGATGTGGCTGGTGTTTCCTGCTAAGAGATATTTAATAAATATGCAAATAGCTGCCTCTACCTCCTCAGGCAGGTAAGGAGTGGGGAGAGGCTGCAGTTAAGTATTAAATCTCCGCACAGCGTGGCACGCTCAGCGCAGAGGCAGGGGCTAGAGCCCAATTTCCCGGGAAGACTTTCATCTGGCATTCCAGAGCCCCTCTCTAGAGGATGGAAGAGAGCAGGAGAGACAGGGAGACGGAAGGCTAGGATCCGGGAAATGAAGGAATAAGAGGGCTTTTTTATTTAGCGAGGCTGAGTGATACGGTAAGACCCTCTATTTGCGCAGCCGTAACTCCATAGACAGCCAATCTCCCGTATCACGTGGAGTTCAATACCCTTACACCTTCACTCTCCCTCCAAGCCATCTGGCCACCATGACGCCATCATCCACTCATCTTCCAACTTCCTGCTCACTCTCCAACATCCCAACACCCAATTACCCACCATGGTCCTCTCATCCATCTACCAACTCATCCAGAAACCCACCATCTGCCTATCCACTCATTTAACCATCACCCACCATCCAACCACGTCTATCAGGCATCCACCTACCTTCTTACCTTTCCATCAGACATCCTTCCACCCATGCTTGTTCTGTTTCTGATATGGAAGACCCTTTCCTAGATGGGAGCAATAGGACAAGGGCCCTTCCTGGAAGACGTCTCCTGCATATTCATGGAGATCAAGTGTGCCAGGCATGTGCAAGGGGGAATGAGATCCAGGGTACGCAATGCCTCCTGCTGCATGTGGCTCAGGGGAAGATCTCACCGATTAACTTCTGCCTTCTGGGTAAATCAAGAAATTCTTGGGCAAAGAGGCATTTAATTGGAATGACAGAGAAAGAATAAATTGCATGCAATCAGAGGACCGTAAGGCACCGGGGTGGTATAGTGGAGAGCGTGCCATCCTTGGGTGCCGGGGATGCGTGTGAGGAGAGCAGAGAAGCTTCCCATCGAGTCTTGACCATGCAAGACACACACCTCACTCCGTACTTAGCCCATGGCTTACAGGCGCCTGTCTTTACATTTTGGAATCCAGGCCTGGCTAAGTCTTGGCCAGGCTCTGTTCTTGACTAGGAAGGGGACCTGGGACCCTTGGCTTCCCCTCTTTAAACAGAGGAGTGAGGTCCCCCTCGAAAGGCTATGTGGCGAAAGGGCCCTGTGCAGGACGCAGTCAGGCACACGGTCAGCTCTCAGGCAGTGCTGGAGGAGCCGGGCACTGCACTCCTGGGAGCAGGGACTGTGTCTGTCCGCTTCTATGCAGTTTCTACACACCCCCTTCCCCTCCACTCTGCCTGCCTCCACTTGGAACAGAAGCCTCCTCCTGATGGAATCTCAGTCCCATTCACTCACTATCTGATTCACCAACTCACATACCAGGTGCCAGGACTGAGTCCTCTTTGTCCAGTGACCTGTAGGAGAAACCCTCCCCAAGTGCAGAAGGACAGACAATTTCTACAGGCATCCTCCTTCCCTCTCTGAGGCACTCTTCCTTCCCCCTCCTCCCCTGGAAGCTGAAATGGAATTATATATATTTTTTGCCACCGTCTGCTATAGACTGCGTCTCCCGGAGAATCATGGGTAATCTCAGATGCAAATGTCCTATGCAAATCCAGCTGCCGGTTAAAATTAGGAGAAAACCCAAGGCAGACGCGGTTTCGAGCTGTAACTGGAATCTCCACAGAGCCTTGATTTAAACGTGCAAGCGGTGTGGTGCTGGAAGCTTTCAGGAGGGAGCACCCAGCCTGATCCCGGACACGGGATCTGTGACTCTGCGTGCCTCTGGGACAAGCAAGTGTGGGCCACGTCCCTGGACGCCTAGGAGCAATTTTTCAGGCTCTCTATTCCCACCCGGTGGCTCTCCACCAGGGGCAGCTTTGTCCCAGTGGGGACATCTGGCGATGCCTGGAGACCCAACTTCGGTGGGTACCACGAGCAGCTGGGGAGCAGAGACCAGATGCCAGTTACCCATGCTAGGAGGTGCCAGGCGACCCCACACCAACACGTCCATAGTGCGAGGCCCAGAGATCGCGTCCAAATCTATTGCAGCCCCAGAGGAACCCACAGGCTGAAAAGGAAGAGGAAGATGGAGTCAGTTGTTCTACCTTGAAAGGAGATCTAGTCAAGTTCTCGGGCTCAGGGTCGGCCTTCCTCTGCCCTTATGCAGCTTCACCCTTGTTTTCACTTTGTTCCATTTTCTCCCTTATCCCACCCTCCTCCCCACCCCGCCCCGCCCCCACCATCCACCCCGCCCCCACCACGCCCTGCCCCCCACGCAACCAGCTAACGTCGCTAATATTTGTCTTGAGATACGCGTGCTTGCTGCAAAATATATGGTGTTGTTTATCGTGTGAATGTGCTTTAATTTACATAAATTGTATTGGGCTATAGATCTCATTCTGTGGCTTAATTTTTTTCACTTAACGCCGCGTTTTTAAGATCTACTTGTTCTGCTGTGTGTAAATTTTGTTCCAGGCCCTTGACGGCTGCAGAGTTTTCCGGAGAGACACCTGCCTCCCAGTAGAAAACGGCCACATAGCCCCAGAGCCCCACCCCCTGGGGGGGTCCCCGACACCTGGGTGGGGGTTTCCCTGGGTCTCTGAGGAGTAGGAGGGGGTGTCGTCCTTAGGTGACCCTGAATTTCTTACAAAAAGGACAGGCTTCTTCCAAAACACAGGTGTTCGGTACATTCTTGTTAAGTCAAAGCTCAGCATTATCCAGCGTTCTCACGCTTTCCAGTTGGATTGATAAAGAGACCATTGTTTAATGCGGAGGTGAACTGTGGAGAGATGCAAAGTTTTTTTTAGGACCTAGGATTAAAAGTCACTTGAAGTATGCATTGGTCCTGGGGACCTAATTTCCACCGACAGATACATGAGGCAGCTGAAGTGTAGAGGGTTCTCTGGGCACAGAATCAGAAAGCCAGCAGTTCCCTGAATAGCGAATAATTATCTGAGCTCTTCCCTGAGCAGTGTCTAAGAGCTCAGTACAGGGCGACCAGCAGCCTATGTGTCCCGGTCCCTTGCGGGGCTGCAGAGGGATGTGGAGCGACCCATCACAGACAGTGTCATTAAACACCCCTGTGACTATTGCTACAAAGACATGCAGGGTCCTGAGGGGCTTTCTTTGGGCGGGGGGGTTCAGAGAGAACTTCCTTAAGGAAGGGACATTTAGGGACCCAAGGGATGGCAGGAGTCGCCCAGGCAATGGGGAGCGAGTTCCCAGGCTTCTCAGCACCTTGGTCTCCCATCACGCTCCCATGTGGGTGACATGGCCTCCTGCAGAACTGCGTTTGACAGAGAGGAGGCAGACGTCATGTCCAGACTCTGTGTTGGATGCTGGAACTGGAAGAAATTACAAGGTCTGGCTTCAGGGGTGAGGGGCACGCCAAAGAGGGCTTCTGCTACTGCAAGGTGTGCAGGATGAGGGCGCTGTGCTGGGCAGGAGAGACCAGGACAGACGGGAAGTGGGGTGGGGGAGGTGGCGCTGAGCAGGAGTGAGACGTGGTCAGAGGCATGGGGCAGGCAGAAAGTGGAAATGGACGGGCTGGGGAGCATGGACGGGGGGATGGGGAGGCAGAGCAGAATCTCTCTTCTCCAGGAGGCTCCTCCGTGGATGGTTGGTGGATGAAGGAGATGAGACCAATGAGCCTTCTCTTGGGCCAGTGTTTGCATGATCTTCCTTCCCCCCTCACCTGGGACTTCCTGAGGTTGAGGGGTGGGGCTTCCTCCACACCCTGGGGGCTTCCTAAGGTCAAGTTCTCACCTCCTCCATCAGACTGGAAGCTGCCTGAGGTCAGGGCCTCACCTCCTCCATCAGCCCGGGGGGCTTCTTGCAGGCAGCATTTCCCGTTGCCTCCTGGACTTGCAAATTGCAGTATCTGCACTTTGGCTGACAGCCCCATCCGAGCACCATTAAAAAGCCAACTCTGCCCCGCCTGCCCCACCCTCACCTGTATTCTGTAGGTTTACCAAGACACACAGCCTCAACGACTCCATCTGGTTCCTTTTCCTGAGTACAAAGAAGCCTTGGGGTGCCAAGAACATTCCTTTTCCCTCTGTTTTGAGGGGATTCCCCCATTAACCAGCCTCTGAGAGATCAGACTCCCTTTCAGAACACCTCTGTAGGTCTTGCACACACCTCTGGCTCTTCCCCGTCCCTGAAGGGCCCCGGCCACGTCCCGGCCCAGGCCCCCTTCCTTCTGGACAGGCCCTGCAGGGGTGCCCTCTCCCTGCTCCCTCTGAGCGCTCTCTGCATGTTTATCAACCTGGGAGCCTGAGGCCATTCGACTTCAAAGACTATGTAAAATGTGTTTGGTGATTGTGTTTCTTTTTAATATCAGCAAACTATTTCAGGAGGAGAAGACCAGAACCACTGGGAGAAACAGAGGAAAAACCACCCAGAAAGATCGCAGCTATGAAGGGAAGAGGGGAGACATCCTCCCAACAGAGAGAGAAGGCTGGTTTCGAAATGAACCTGGGTGCCCACAGCGAGCCATGGGCTGGGGGCTGGGGGGAGCTCTCTCTATGTACAGGGTGAGAGGAAAGGGAAGCATGGAAGTTTTGAGTCAGTGCCCATAGAGCGAGAACCTGCCTCTGCCTCTGACAGGTCCAGACAGCCCCACCCAGTGGCTAGAGGTGCTGGGGACCTCAGATGTCTAAGCTTCGGTGTCCTCATCTGTAAAATTACCAACGGTACAACCTCAGGGTTGTTTGGAGGATTCGGTGGGCTGCAAAGGATGGCTGGAAAGAATTTGGTGAGTGAGAGATCATTTTTGGAAACGGTGAGTTGAACTTGGGCTTCATGGCACCACCGTGATTCCCCAGGGCAGGATGGCCTCCAGCCACCACCACTGGAAACCTCGTTTCGTGCCAAGCTTCTTCAAGTCCCACCCCTTCTTCAAATGCATGTGTTCCAGCCTCCAGGGGCAACCTAGAGATGCCCAGCGAAGCCCCATGGGGAGGCCAGAGCTCCCAGGTGGGAGGGAAGTGGTCCTCAAAGAGCCCGCCACGCCCTGCTCCCAGGCCGAGAGTCAGGGCCCGTCGCTGCAGAAGTTGGCTCTGGTAAGGCTCCCGCGAGCTCCTCCACAGCTAGGTCTAAAAGTAATCACTGTTTGTGCCCTGAAAAGACAAGGGAAGCGTTTGCTGAGTTTGCACCCACTGCGGGGAGGCTGGATTCTGAGCAGGACAGCGCTGTGTACAAACCACGGGGGCTCTGAGGCCAGCTGGCAGGTAACTTCATCTGGGGGAGGTGGCTAATGAGAAGTGTGAGCCACTGCAGACCAAGACACTTGGCCCCTGCCCCCAGCTGCCCACCATGTTTAAGGAGCCAGGCCAAGCCAGGCTTGCAGGGAGGGGGCTGCACAGTCAGTGGTCAGGCGTCCATGCTGAATAGGGCAAGGGGTGGGGGTCAGGGCTTCTGTGTCAGATGCCACTTTTTTTTTTTTTTTTTTGAGGAAGGAAGCAGGCAGGAGTAAAGGCAGGCTGGCAGCAGGGAGGAAGGAGAAGAGAGGAGGAAGAAACATTGTATTTATTTAGTTGCTTGGCCCCCAAGCCCCAGGCCTTGAACCCAAATCCTTGCGTATGTGGTCTGTTCCCCAGGTGCACGCTGACACCTGAGCCACCGGGGCTCGCCTAGATGCCAGGTTGAAGGGGTTTTACCTTATCCCAATTCCCAAAGGTTATGAGAAACCACTGACAGCCAATGAACCTTAATAGGCATTTTTTAAAAGTCCAGTTTTGTCTAGAATGGTGAGGGAGGGCTGGCAGATTTAGCAAAACAAAACAACAACAACAAAATATATAATATATATATACACCATGTATATATATGTATATGTGTATATATACATACATATACATATGGTGAGAATACTTTTTCTAGCGTATATCCCCTGTAATACTTGACCATGCAATATTTGGACATGTTTATACTACAAAATTCTTTGTTTTTTAACAGAAATTTGAATTCACCTAGGTATCCGATTTTTTTATCTGGTCACTGTAACTGGAAGAGAAAGAAAGAAAAGAACAGTAGAAAATCTGTATTTATATTTTCTGGTTTTGTAGTCAGCATTTTTACTTATTTAATTTTATTTTCTGGTAATTTATATTGTATAAAATAGTTCCCTTATTTCTGTAGTTACTGTCAAATTAGAAAGACACTCACATCCTCTCTTACATATATGCAGGAACTATAGGCTCTTAAATTTATTTAAGAAATAAGCATTGTGTATCTAATGTATACCAAATACTCTTCTAAGCACTAGAAGTGACCTAGAAATGACTTTGAGAAAGCTTCTAGAAATAGCTACCTATTTCTCCAATAGCTTCAAATCTCCAATTATCTCTGTAAAATATGCGCACATCTATGATCTGGGAATATGATATGTGGTATGTAGACACATATCCATATCCATTGTGTAGATCTGTAGGGACGGGTAGAATAAGAAATATTTCAACAAATAGCAGTAAAAACGGATGGGCATCCTGTCCCAAATGGCCAGCACAGGTGTTCCAAAGTAGCCACTGCACTTTTCCCTACTAATCAGCTGCGGTTTGCCACACACGTGTCTCCACAGATACGGTCTTGTTTAATTTTCAGGCCGCCTGTGAGCTAGACACAAGACAGGCGCGCGTGGTTGTGTGAGGTTATAGTCAAGGTCACGCAGCTAAGGGCTAGAAAAACATGTGTATGAGCTACTCCTATGTCCGGTGCCAATGCACGGGGGCCAATCAGTGGATTGGGTCGATCTGGCCCCCAGGTCATTGTCTTTCTGCTGTCACGTGATCCCAGGTGGCTGTCCCTCTTCTTACTGAAGTCCTCCTTAAAACAACAATATGTGTTTTATCCAAGGAAGGTCTGGATTTTTCAAGAATCAGGCTTCTCTAAGGACGGCGCTAGCGGCGTGGCCTCGTCATGTGGTCTGTGGCTTTGTGACCCCCACTGGGCATCGGAGGTCGGATTTGCATGTGCAGCCACGAGCAGAGGCTCCATCCGCGACGCGAAGCCCGATGCTTCAGGGGCCGAGAACAAGATAAAATAAATCCAGGGGAGCGGTTATCCAGGCGAGGGCTTCCAGCCTCCCCGTTCTTGGGAGAGATGCAGAGAGATGATCCATTTGGAGAGCAGAGTGGAGGACATCCCTGAACAGCCAATTAAACCACTTTTAATGGCTTCAAAGAATATATTTTCAAGTTCCAAACCAATCTCAAGACTTAGCGAAGCAGAGATAACTGGGACTTCGGCCATGCAAGATAAACTAGCAAAATCTGAAAGGCGGGCAATCCTGTTTTACATTAAGGCAAGCGAAAATCAACATGAATCCCAGCCGTTCTCTCACTGCCATTTGATGCGTGGTTACCCGCAAGAAAATGCTCTGGTGTCTAGGAGCCAGCGACACAGAGAAGATGCTGAATAAAAGGAAGGAATTGAGGCCCTGATCACTGTAGTCAGAAGGGTAGAGTGTAAGCTGACTGGGGAATCCCATAAGGAAAGTGGACATTTAGGATTAAAGAGGAAAATGTGAACAGTACACAGATCTACTCGCTGGGTTGTAAAATGCAGTATCAAGCAGTTAATTTCATAAATGCTTATTTAACTTGTGTAAACTGGAATTACACTACAAGGGCAGGTGTTGCGCATCAGGCTCCCTGACACACTTCTGTGCAGCTGCTCTGAGTGGGTTGTCCTGGAGTTGGGCACCTGTCCCAAACCCCTGACCCTAGGGACAGGTTACAGGCACAGGAAGGTGTCACTTGCTTTAGAAACAGCCCAGGCTAGGGCCCCTCTGTGGGTGGATTCATTTCCCACAGAGTGACATGTGACCATGGCAGGTCTTCCCTAACTGCCCTGCATGGCTTGCCTTTCCCACAGCTCTGTTGACTCCCTTCTTCCTCTGTCCAGCCTGCGAGGTTGGGGACTCGGCCCGGATGCTGGAGTCAGGCCGCCTTGATGAAAATTCTGTCTCCATCGCTCCTTGATGCTTGGACAGACTACGTGACCTTTTTGAACACCTGCATTCTCATCTGCAAAATGAGCGTGGGAATAGTAAGCACTTCCCCGGGTTTGCAGGAGGATCGGCTGGGAGAAGGCTTGTGAAGCAGTGCCCTCCACCTTCGCTGGGCATGAGTCACCCGAAGCGCTTTAAAAAGTGAGAGTTTGGGTTGCACCTTAGCCAATGAAAACAGAACATCCAAGGACCGGGACTCAGGATCTTTTCTATCTCCCGGAGGACGCGTGCTGCCAATGAAGGTCTCTTAGCAGAGTGTCTGGAACCTCGTGAGGACCCGACAAACAGGATTTATCATTATCATCATCGCTATCATTCAGCACCTGTTTGCTGGAGCCCTACTATGCACCTAGGTCTGGGAGATTCAGTGGGCAGATATAGATCCTGTCCTCCTAGAGCGCAAAGTCCCGGTCAGGTGGTGTCTCCCGTCCGCTGGCTCTGCCAGGTGCACCTGCAAATGCTGTTGCTTCCATCCCGGCGTGCACTGCACCCCCAAAATCAGTTTTGCTTGCACTCCCTAAAACAAAGGTGGCACGCCTTTCCCCAGAGCTAGTCTCCCAGCAGCCCCCGAGTGCCTTAGAATTTCATTAAGGGTTTTGCAAAGGTCGCTATGAATTTCCAGACCCGATAGCCGACTTGATTGTGTATGAATATGATCATAGCTCAGAAAATCCCATCATGGACAAACCTGGCCAATGGTGACTGTGGCAAGGAGGGGTCATTTGAGGCTCTGTCAAGCTGAGCCTGAAACCGTCATCTCAGACCAGTCTGGAGCCAGTGATAGGTTTGGAGTGAAGGGGTGGGGCTCTGGGGCCCAGTTTTCACCCAACCACCCTCCCTGCTGGGTAAGCTGGAAGCACCAAGTTCTTAACATAAAGGCCGGTGTGTCTCCAGCTCCGAGTTTCTAGGAAGACTGAATATGCAACTACGCTAATGCCGCCCTCGGCACCTGAGCACCCACAAACACCCCTTCACATCCACCCCACAGCCAGCCTCTTTCCCACTGCCCGTGAGCCCTGGTCCCTCTCTGGGGACACTCGCTGCTTCCGAACCACCACGAATTCACATTGCATCTGTCCAAACTGGGCTGTGTTCTTGGGGGTCCATGCTCCTCCTTGGGCATGATCTGGTGCATTTGTTAGGGGCACAAGCTGTGGAATCCCACCTTGTTTTGACCCGTCCCAGCTCTGGAGCCCGGAGTCAGCCTCTAGAGTCTCTGGGTTTCTTTCTCCCCATCCTCCGTGTGCTCCAAATCCCCTGGAGAGTTTTGGAGAGGGTCAGGCTACCTCCAGCCACCAGGGCCTTCTTTCTTTCTTCAAACTCATCCAGTGACTTTCCACCTCAGGGCTTTTGTCCCTGCTACTCCTGCCTGGAGCACCTTTTCATAGTTCAAATGCCAACTTCCAGGTCACGCCCTCAGGCCTTCCCTGACCACCTGGCCCCTCTTCCCCATCAGCCGGTTTATTCTCTCAGCCCCAAGAGCAATCTGAACTGATCTTTTTACAGCCTCTTGTCTGTGCTCCAGGGGAGGCTCCTGGAAATTTTTCTGCTCATCTTGTGCCCACTGACTTGCACATAGTAAGCACCCAGTAAGAAGCTCTTTTTATTGTTGTTATTATTATTGAAGGGATATTGCATTTTGACAACGACTTGTTTTGAGGTCTACATGATAGTATTTTTATATTTACAAATAGCGTAGCAGGTTTACTAATATTCCCCCCAATTTTTCTCCCTTCGTTTTCAGTTAATTCCCTTCATCCCTTTTCCCCACCCCTCCCCCATCACTTTGGTGCCCCTTGATTTGCCTTTTTGTCTGTCATCACTAGGAGTCCATAATTGTTTGGAGTAGTGCTCTCCCTTCATATCTCTCTCCCTCCATCTCTCTCTCTCTCTCTCTCTCTCTCTCTCTCTCTCCGCCCCACTTTCAGTGTTGATTTATGATGTTCGTTTGTTTTCTATCTCTATACACATCATCTGAGTGATTTCATGCTATGTCTGTCTTTCTCCTTCTGGCTTATCTTGCTAAGCATAATTCTCTCCAAATCCATCCGTGTTGTTGCAAATGGCAGGATCTCTCCTTTTTTGGTGGCTGCATAATATTCCTTGGTGTATATGAACCACATCTTCATGTCCATTCCTCTGATGATGGGCATTTCAGTAGTTTCCAGCTCTTAGTTACTGTGAATTGTGCTGCAATGAACATGGGGGGGGCGGTGCATATGTCTCCTCGGATAAGCGTTTTTGTGCCTTTGGGGTAAATGTCCAGTAGGGGAATGACTGGCGTTCTTGAAAGACTAAGGGAAGCAGTGGTAGCGATGACGATGGGAATGATACGTACATGCCAGATACCATTCCAGGCACTTCACCTGCATCAAATTAGTCACTTCTCAGCACAGCTCTGTTTTAGAGGAACAGGGAGACGGGGCCTGCCCCGGGTCACATAGCCAGTCACCCATGGGAGAGCCAGGGTTTGAACTTCGCTGTCTAGCTCCAGAGCCAGCAGGGAGAGGGGCGCACGAGTGAGTTAGTGGTAGCGCTTAGCACAAAGCCCCACACACGGAAGCAGCACTCAGTCCGTGGTGGTGATGATCAGAATTTCAATACCACACTCCTCCTCCTACCAGCAAATCTATTTTGCATGTCCCGAGGGCTTGCGCTCCCCGCCACACCCTTCCACCCATCGTGCTGTCTGTGGTGTCCACGTTTCTGTGATCAAACTACAAAATACACTTATATATTCAAAGACTACATTTTAAGCAGTGGAGAGCTAAATATTTAAAAGAAACAGTGAATTATTGACTCGCCTCTGCAGTGGGTTCTGTCCTCGTCCCTGGACTCAGTCTCACAATGGCCCTTCGGCTCCAGCCCCACCTCCGTCGCCCTCCCTCCAGAGGGGCTGGACCACACGCCAGATGGTGTCTGTGGGCAGGGCGCTCGCCCACCCAGAATCACGAGAGGCCGTCGTAGTTTTAGGTCTGCTTTCTGTCTCCAGGGCTGGAAGACATGCTCTGGCTGACAGCTGTAAGTTTCAGTTGATTTCAACTCCGGAAACATCCAGTGATCACCTCTTGCACACAATTCACTCTCACCACCGTGGTCTCCAGGAATCGCTGCTAGCGGAGACCTTTCTGTTCTCTCTGTGTGTGAATTAGTTAAATGCCACAAAATGTGCTCACCCACTCCATGCCTCACTTTCCTCACTTGTAAATCAGGTAGAACACTCGTGTTCCTTTATCAGATTGTTGTCAAGAGTCACAAGAGGGATCATCCCTTTAAAATGACAGCCTGCTTTTTTTCCTTTTCCCCTAGCACTTATGGCTTTCACATAAATGGCAAGTGATACTCATTTGTTTTACATATATAATTATTTGTTGTCTGTCTTTCCCCTGATAGAATTAAAGTTCAGCAAAACTGGACTTTTTTTTTAAAGGAAAGCTGCAGGCAGGAATGAAGGCGAGCAAGAGAGGGGCGGGCAGGGAGAGGAGAAAGAGGCACTTTATTTATTTTTATTTAGTTGTTCATCTTGGTCATTTTCCCGGCCCAAGGATGTGAACTCCAGTCCTTGGGATGCATGTGGACTGTGCTGTCAGCCAGAGGCTGCCAATCTAACTGCTACTCCACCAGGGCGCGGCAAGATGGGACTCTTTTATTCTCAAATGTATCCCAAATACCCAGAACAGGTCCTGGCCCAGAGCAGGTGCTTATTAAGCATTTGTAGAAAGAAGGAAAGAAAGAAAGA
>RJWH01011124.1:0-13548 GCA_004363575.1 Solenodon paradoxus | reverse complement strand
TTTGCTTCATAGTCCATGTAAAACATGCTTTCTCAACTTGTAATTCAAAGTTCATTAGATCCTATGCTAACAAACAACAAAAAACCCACAAAGAACATCTTGAATGACTATAGACTTGCTTACATTAGAATTCAAATTTTTAAACATTCAATTTGATATTCACTGTATGATTCCAACTATATGACATTTTGGAAATATCAAAACTATGGAGACAGTAAAGACATCTGTGGTCTCCAGGGGCTAATGAGAAGGGAAGGGTGAATAGGAAGAGCACAGGGCAAGGTTGGGCAGTGAAATATTCTCTATAATACTACAATGGTGGATATATGTTATTATACCATTGTCAACTTTCATAGCATGTAAAACACCAAGAGTAAATAATTTTACCTGGCTGTGAATCACATTACTTAGAACCTCCAGATCTCAGGACCCTAGTGATCCAGTCATGTTGGTAAGGAGAACAATTTACACTGGATGAGTCACATTCCTAAGTCTCTCGCTTATCAAGGACCTGGTGATCCAGGCGTGTTTGTGTCTTGGGATACGTGCTAGTTACTGAATTAAACTTATGATAGATAATCTGTGTACAATAATTATGGAGAATCAGAAGAAAAAATTGTTTTAACTTCAAGAAACTTGTTTAGAAGAATATCCTTTTAACTATTTTTTAAATGGAAAAACACAGACAGAAATGAAGGTCTTTTCCTGACAAACTATTTCTGTCACCATGAGGCAAAACAGAAGTAGAAAGGATGGTGAATCCTTGTCAGGACTCAGTGACCTTCTCTGATGTGGCTGTGAACGTCATCCTGGATGAGTGGCTATTACTGTATTCTACTCAGAGAAACCTGTACAGAGATGTGATGCTGAAAAACTATGAAATCCAGACCTCAGTAGGATCTCTTGGCGGGATCAAAATAATGAGCTGAAGACAGTAGAGAGAGGAGTCATCCATGAATGGAAAATGCAACTTTAAACTAAAGACGTAGTCATTCAGAATGTTCATTTTGGGAGGAAGACATGTAAGTAGACAGAAAGGTGAAATAGGTGAAAACCTATTTCTAAATAAGTAAAAACCTATGATTATGAGATTCCTGAAAAGACTTGAATGAACATTCCTGCTGGAATGGCTCAGGAGACCTGAAAATGAAGGAGATTCTATCCGTGATGATCAGCCTGGGAAAAGCTTCCTTACTCTACAGAAGAAAACCTCATCTAGGAATGCCTTCATGAAGCTTACTGAGCTTACTGAACATAAGAATATGCATACTGGTTTGAAGCCCTTTTCTCATGAGAAATTTGAGAAGTCCTTTAGATGCGATTCATTCTTTCCTCCACACAAAGTCAGTCTTCTAAAACCTTATGAATATGGATTGAGAAGACTTTAAGTATTCTGCACACTCATCATTCACATGGAATTAACACTAAAGACAAACCTCATGCACATAAGGAATATCAGAAAGGATTTCCTTATTCACCTCACTTCAGTGATCATATAACACTTCAAACTAGAGATAAGCCTTTTAAGTGTGAAACATTCAAGAAAGCCTTGGCTAAATTGGCTCATTTAATTAGACATTTTAGGTCTCACAAAAGAGTGATGTCTGTGTGTAATATACGTGAACAAGATTTACAGACTCTTCATATATTACTATCCACATGCATATTTACACTGGCAAGAGCCCTATCAATGAAAGGAATGTGGCAAGGTTTTTGAACATTCTGGACAGCTGAAGGTTCATATGCAAAAACATGTTGGAGGGAAACCCTGTCAATGTAAGGAATGCAGCAAAGGTTTCACATGTTCTGAAAAGCTAAAGGTTCACATGTGAAATCACACTTGCAGAGAATCCCAATAAATGTGAGGAATGTGGCAAATGCTCTGTCCAAACTGTACATCTAAAGAGAAACATGTGAATCCACACTGGAGAGAAACCCTATCCATGTAAGGAGTGTAATAGAGCCTTCATTATATCCTCTTACCTAGTCATTTAAACTCACATAGGAGAAAAGCCTTTTATATGTGAAACTCATGCCTTTGCTACATTATTTGTTTACTTGAGCATTTGATCTGACATTACTGAGACACCCTAAAAAGTAAGAGGTGTTGGAAGACTTCCATTTTCCCAGTGCCTTTGTTGTGATGACATCACTCATGCTGTGAGTAATCCTATCAATGAAATTCAAGTGTAAATTCTTAAAAGAAATAAAAGAGCAGTGTTAATTCAAAATACTGAAGACCTCCTGCAAGAATCTTAGTTTTCTACTTCTTTAAGGAAGCCAAAGAAGAAATCACCTTTTCAGCCTTCGGATATTATCATATGAGAACATGAATATGCTTGGAGCTATTACTGATCAGGAAAGGAGACAGAAATAAAACACTACAAACCTGACAGCTGACAGAGGACAACTTGGGTCAAAATGACATACTGAACAACCCAAACTCTCCTAGTCTCTATGGCCTTTAGCCACTGTTAGGTCACCAAATTTTTCATCTAAAACCAATCTACCTGATACATTTTCCAAGGTCACATAGTGAGCATGAATGAAGTAAACAAAAATTACAATGAAAATAGCAAGTTACAGGAAGACAGGGACTGTGTTTTAGAAATGTTTGTATTCTGCAACACTAGAATAATGCTTAGTGCCTAAAAAACACTAAATAATTATTTCTTAAGCGGACAGTGAATAAATGAATAAAATTTTTCTTAAAAATTCTATTAAAATAAAATGTAGAAATTAGTAAGGTGCGTTCTATGATTAATATTTTGGAAATCAAACCTATTTGTTGCAAATACTGTGTATTCTATAACTACAGAAGTTATTTGGTAAAGTCCTGTGAGTGAAAGGGTTCATCATCTGAGTCCGATGGTAGAAAGCACTAGATGTCACTGTATGGCGCACGGTAACAGTTTTGTTATTCTGAAATATTTTTGTAATTTTATTATAATTTTTTAACTTCAGACATGGGCTATTTGAATATAAGACATGTGATCTGTGAATCATGGTTAATGGCAACAAAGTATCTTGATTCAACAAATTCAGTATCATAAAAACCATTCAATAAAAGAAACATCTCATTCTAATTAAGTGTTTTGTTCCAACTCATGAGGAATGGAGTTGATAATAGTGAGAACTTGTAGGAATGCAAAATAACTGTTTCTCAACATGGCATATATTTACTGAGCTCTGTTCTATCATTGGGCATATTCAAAAAATAATCTCTTCTGGGTACTGGCACACACAGGCTACATTTTGCTAATCTTGTTGTTTTCTATTTGTTGAAAGCACCAGAAAGGTATGATTGAGTTTGCAGTTATAAAGATACATTTATACTTAACAAAACAAATTACTATGTAATAGCTAATATTAATTTTCTAAAAATAATAAACTTGCAAAATTAAATGAAAGATCATTTTATAGCAAGTCTAGTTTCTTAGAATGATGAAAAAGAATACAACGTACACAATTAATTTTCATTTTCTTTAAAAATATGGGATTTTAGGGGTCATGACTAAATTGAATTTCCTTTCAGAAAAATGATACTGTGTCAGACTGAAATTTACCAATTTTTAAATAGCTAAATATTTCTAAAAGCTATGTTAAGTAACTAAGAAAAAATCATGCATGTAATTTGCATATTGCTCTTTTTCTCCTGTCACTATCAAAACTTCCTTGCTCTTACTTTATCTATGAATGTTCATAAAAAATAATTCACTATCTGAAATCTTACCTGGTGCATTATGAAACTTTCCTTCAATATATTCCTTAAGTAGTTTGCAGTGGCTATGAATAAACAAAAGTTAATAAACAATATTAATATTTTAATAAATATTATGAAAAACAGTAAAAAACACATTGAGCTCCTAGCAGTATTTCAGAAAATATCAGAGATCTCACTACTTATGCTATTCCATGTAATTTGAATTTATATTTCTACTAAATTTTTATGAAGCATATAATTAAAGAAGATAAATAGTAGGATAGAGTAATCAAAAACTGAAAGTACCATAGCTTCATAAATTAGGATTAGTGTGACATTATTAAAAGTGGCTTGAACTCAGGAGAGATTCTAGCTCTATGTCAGTAACAAGTTTTCCTAAATAATCACTCTCTTGGGCTCAGGTTCTTCCTGTATATAGTGGTACCTGATTCCTATAATTTACAAGATTGTTAAATGACTGAATGAGATAATATACTCAAAAATGTGCTCAGGGAAATAGTGTAGATGTTGAATAATTTTTCCTTCAACTTTCTTGGAACTATTTTGGAATATCAAATAGAATGGAATGTGTATTTGTCATAGCGCATAACATTCAAATGTTCCAGTTTCTAGAGACAGTTATTTTGGTTATTAGATTTCCTTTGTGATTTGTAATTCAGGGCATCTCATCTATTATACAATTCTATCTATATTTATTTATAAATATTATAAACTTATGACCTTTTAAATCAGATAACATTATTGCCCCCAAATGCAGAAATCTAAGAAATCAAGTCTGGCTTGAACTACTCCTACTGTCCTTTCTTTAACCTCTTAAACTCTGAACCAGAAAATCTTTATTCTAATGAGGCTTAATCTCTAAGTTTATTTTCAATTGGCTTGGAAGACATAGCCCTACTTTTATACATGGACACTGATGAGACACAGAATGGGCTTAGCTTATCAGGTACAGATATTTTATGCTAAAATGAATAGTTTAAGACTGAAATAAATTGAAGAAATCTCCAAGTAACACTATTTGTACCTCAACATTAAAGGCTATGACTTGAATGAAATGATAACATTAGGATTAGGACATGGTTTTCAAAGTCCTGAGATAAAGAACACTGTGCCTATGTCTGAGGTACAGGCCATATTGAGACCAGGAACCCCAGTTCAAGACCTGAGGCCTGGAGAAACCAATAGCAAAACCAAAACCAGCACCAAATAAAAGACAAAAATAAAATTAAAATAATAATATGCCTGTAGCTACTTCTAATTAGTCAGGACTTTTGCTTGGTTTCTAGCTGATGACATGGACAAACCTATTCATTCTTAAAAATCTCTAAACCAAACTGTAAAATCTTAGCTGTTACCTAAGATCTAATAAATATGCTAAATGTGTTTAGTGATACTAGTATAATATTTTAAGGTAAACACTTACGTCTTAAAACCACGAAAATGAGCATAGTCTTCTGCAGTCCATTCATAGATATCTTGAGAAAAAACATCAATACCTTTCTGAAGAAGGAGACTAGGTAGATTTGTTGATTTAAAACATACAGCAATCATGAGGGCTGTTCTAAAATAATAGAATTAAAATTTCACATTGAGGAAATTTAAAATATTTAAACAGCTTATCTGATATACTTTATCAAGTTAATAACTTGCCTGTCTGTGTAGAATTGACCATTTACAAGTTCAAATGTTCACCTTTGTTACTTTCAAGGTTAAAATGAAGCTCCTTGGCCCACTAGGATATTACATAGTAAAAGTCTCTTATTTAAAGCTTTTTGATGGACAAGAAACTGTGCCAATATTACTTATAAGAAAAAGGTGAATATTTAAATGAAGAATCCCCCCTCCCATGTCTTCTTTAGTCTGATATCCTTTAAAGTCAGCAACAGGTCAAGTAAATACAATCTACCTGCATTGTTAAAATATAGTACTATTAATGATGATAATAGTAATACTCATAGTTGCATTTAAGGATGCTGAGGAGCATGTGTTAGGCACTAAGTTAAATGCTCTGTCTTTTATATATAATCTTATACACAATCACTCTTGAAGGGGATATTGTTATTGTACTTGTTATGTCAGGAAACATAATTGTAGTGATAAGTAATGTCCCCAAGATCACAGACCTATCAGGTGGGAAAACTAGGAATCTATAAATCCATTCTCATGAGAATCTAAAAACAAAGTTTTTGTCATTATCACATTCTTAAAAATTGTCCTAACTTAAGGAAAAATATATTTAACAATAGGCTATCTTTCTCCCTTTTATCTATGCCAGTTAAAAATAAAAACAGGGAATTAAACTAGAAATGGCAACGGATAAATGATGAGCCCATAGTATCTGGCAATAGTAATTAATAATCATGTGGGATTAAAAAAGCATGTAGTAATCACCTGGAACAAAACCTAACAACATAATAATCTGCAAAGGAAGCAATTCAAAGAATTATCCATAAATTAAAATCAACTATTATGCATGATTATGCAAGTTTAAAGGAAGCATATATATATAAGAAGCAGGCATTAAAGAAGTACTATAAAAGTGGTAAGATTAAAATTCTCTCATAAAGTGAAAGTTAAATAGTCATACATTATTAAACTAATAAAATCCCTACAGCTACAATAATATCATAGAAACAAAACAAAAAATCAGAAGGTAAATGACATCAATCTGCATTCCAAAGGTCTGAGTCCTATATTCTGTGCTTTTTACACCTAACCAATGCGTTAATATTTTTGACTGTATTATGAAAAGTTAATACTTTTTATTAATTTAATCTTTCTGACTTGAGTAAGTGATACCCTCTAGACAAGATTAAGATTTAAGTAGGAGCCATCATACCTTTTGTACTTATCTACTGCATGTATATTTGCTCCTTTTGTTATTAAAAATTCCACCATCTGCTGGTTGTTTTCTATAACAGCTTGTAAATATGGTGTAAATCCAATCTGTAGAAATGCAAAACTATTTTTCATTTTCAGATTACATTATTCAAAATGAATTTTCAAAGATACATATAGTTTGTCCTGAAAATCTTGAAAGCTTTATCAACATTTATTATTACACAAAAATTAACAAATAACTAAATCAAAAATGATTCCAACTCCTCACTTTTCTTCCTGCCATTTTGCCTGCCTACTTGCTTCATTCCTTCCTGCTTCTTTCTGCTTTTAAGCATTAAAAATGTTTATCTGAATATTTATCTGAAGACTATGAAATCCCTAACTTGAAAAGATATATGCAATCCCATCTCTATTGCAAAACTATTTATAATAGTCCAGATAAGGAAATAAGCTAAGGGAAGAAAAATTATACACATACACAGACATAGAGACATGTACACAGTGAAATACTATCCAGCCATTAAATAAATGACATTTTGCCATATATATATATATATATATATATAATAATGGTCCTTAAGGGCAATAAACTAAACGAAGTAAGTCAGAGAAACATACTATGGTGTCATCTCACTTACATATAGAATCTAAAAATTATCAAACAAACTAACCAGAAATTCTCACGTTCAGATACAGAGAATGATTCATAATTGCAAGAGGCAGGGTATGGGTAGGGGGCCAAATGAGCAAAAGGGTCAAAAGTACAAAACTCTATTTATAAAATAAGTAGTGAGGATGGAATATATACTATGGTGACTAGTTATTAATACTGTACAGAGTTATTTAAAAGTTGCTAAAAGAATAAATCTTAAAAGTTCTCATCACAAAAAGATCAACCTTTTTTGCTAGCTTATGGGGAGGGATGCTAACTACACACATAGTAGTGAACATTTTGTAATATATGCAAATATCAATTATGCACATATGAACCCAATATGTCAGTCATGCCTCGGTTGCCAGCAATCTATGAGACAGTCTAACACAAAGCTTTAACTAAAAAAGAATATTCATAAGAGAAAATAAATGTTTAATCATTGAATGAAAAAATTCTGAAGTGACATTTATGTGCTGCATAAAAACTGATTAATGTCCCATGGCACTGTAAAACAGTCTGTAATTATCTTCTCTAACAGACAAATGTCATTTGCATCATTATCAGGATTTAGATGTGTTTGCATATTTATGAGAGAGAAGCCATTTACTTTCAATTTTCTAAAATTAACATTTTTAGAACTGCAACTTTATAGTTACATATATATATATATATATATATATATACACACACACACCATTATATGCCCTAATTAATAGTAATAGCAAGTGGCATTCTTTTGTGGAAGCAGATGATCTGTAGACAAGATTGATGCCCTAGTGTAACTTCACAAATCATCATAATCTTCTATTTTCAACTCCAAAACTCTTTCTTTATGGTACACAGATTGTTTTGTGTGTGGTCCCATTTTGTTGGAACTCTCACTTCCCTACAGTCTTCCACTGGATTCAGCACAGATCACTGGTTTGTGAGATGCAGCCTTATCCCACTGCATGCACAGCCCAAGGCTGCAGAAAGGACTGGAGAGGGTGAGCAAGGGAACTAGTGCCTTGGGGATTCATTTTACACCTCTCACTTTAATTTGCCAAGTTGAGTGAAATCATGCTAGGGGTATTATTTTAAATGTTGTGAATCTACACTTTGCGAGACTGGATGTTTGGTTGCAATTTTAATAAAATTACCTGATTACATTGGCAAAATCCACTTTATACTGTCAAATATGAACATAAAAATCAACATCTTTATTTCTGAAAGGATTGTTATGTATTGTCACATTGTAAAATAAACTTTCTACCAAAACTGATTGTTTTCAATTTTCATTAACATATATCTGTTCTGGTTTTCATGCAAATGTTTAGGGTAATTAATAATCTTGAGAGAGAGATTCCTTAATTCCAAGATTCAATACTACTTTTTTCATGTTAAAATTTCATTGTGTGAGCAGTGATGGTGGCCAAAAATATATTTTGTGTCTTTTGATTTGCCCTTAACATATTTACCAAATAAAATAAAAGTGGAAACCCTAAAATAGAAAAGATTCCTAATTTACTACCATTGAAATCAGAAAAAAATATTTTTGACCTAATGACAAATGAAAACAAAAGACGCAGCATTATCTTTGACAAAAATTTTTTAATAACCCACTCCCCTTTTTAAAAAAACTAGTTATGACCAATTTCTAGGGACAATCTGAGTGCCAGTAAAAGACTGAAGTATAAAGGTCTTATTGATAACTGATAGCTTAGACAGCTAGGGTGCAGTTTAAATAAAGCCTGTGGACCTCCGTTTGAAATCTGGGGCCAAAGATTAAAAGTGGATCAAAAAATGGTTGTTATTCTTTAAGTCAATTGATATGTGCAATGATATTCCTTTTATCGTTTAAATCACACAGATGGAGACAAATTAAGTTAGGCAAATATTGGAAAGGGGAGAGCAGAAGGAAGAAGTACCTCTCAAATTCCAACTTTTCTAAAGATTTCTTAAGTTTTTGAGATCTCGGTATTTATATGTAACATTTATCCATTCAGTAATTCTTATCCAGTAGGTGTATTCAGAATTACAAGGAAATATTTCTAAATATACACATGCAGGCTTTATTTATCTGATTCTATAGAAATATCTCACCTATAGGCCAATGTTCTAAACCAAGGACTTGGCAAAAAAGAAATAGAAGAAAAAGAAAACCCGAAGAGGTAAGACTCAGTTACCAAAAATGCACAGAATGTTCCTGGGTAGGGAAGTAAAACAGAGACCACCTAACTCAAATGCAACTCAGTGTCTTTATATATAAATCCCTTACTTCTGATATAGACCCTCTAGAATTAAAAGCATAATTATGATTCTTATCTAAATGACTGTGTCTGCCAGACTGTTAGTATTTCAGCTTATCATTTGTTCTTCCATTTCTTTCTCACTTAATCACTACCCGATAATGCCAATCTGGTTTCTTCAGAGTCCTCCTAACATTGATCTCTAGGCCAGTTTATAAATCAGCCTCTTTCCAAAACTATCATTATCCCTCAAATTAAATATATTGCCTTAATGATAAACTGAATGCAAAAAGGTTAAAACCAAAAAGCTCTTGTTAGTATGACCCTCAATTTTCAAATTTCCAAGCAGACCTGCAAATTCCTGATTTTTTTCCTTCTTTTTCCCGCTTAAGATATGGCCAAGGAGAGAACAATAGTTTTACATAAATTACTTTTATAACATAGAAACTTGTTGATAGCAGGAAGACTTCTATTAGGATTTTCTTTTAAGATAAATACCATTCTGTTTTCTTGTGTTCTTTTACACAAAATAAATGTCATTATTTAAAGGGAAGTCTTACACAATTAATTCAAATTATTCCGAATAGTGAATGCTTGAGCTTCAGAATATGTAAAACTGCCCCTACCTATGTTACTGGAGGCCATGCCTGGTGGTCTGCAGCATTAGAAGCTAAGACTTGCACTAAGGGAGAGCAGGAGACCCTCCTCTGCTATCACCTGTCCCCCTTGTGCAGTTCTGACCCCACAGTTTGTGCCAGAGATGTGGCACAAATCTCTCTGATGTGGGAGAAACCATGGTGGCTAAGGCTTGGCAGAGTGGCAGACTCTGCATGGATGCCCATTCTGGATGATAAAAAGGGCCCAGAATTTTTGCCTTGAGATTCAGAACCTTGAAACCTGGAGTGCCCAGGAACCTCAGCCTGCTGCTGCACCCTACAACTGCTCTCACACATCTCCCTCTGTGGGAACTGGAACCCTACTCCTCCTCTCACCTAACCCAGCAGCACTATTTTCTAAACCCCTGCATGAAAGCTTACAAGTTGGTCTCACCATCCTTCCTTCACCCTTAGACCTTCAGTCCTTTGTGAACTCTTGGCTAACTAATCACTCTCAGGCACTAGTGAGATGTTTATCCTTCAGGGATGGAAAGGTGGCTGGGAGTCAAAGCTTTGTCCTTTTCTTGGCACCACAGATCACTAGATACTCCTGATTTAGCTTTAGAGTTCTTTCCATGGATACAAGAGGTGATGTACATGAGTATGCATGTGGATAGATATTTAAAAGAGATATATATAGATAAAAAGACACATATAGATAGTGGGTAGACATATAGAGGATAGTTCCATAGATAAGTATATAAGTTATATACCACTTCACAGACTAAAAAAGCAAATATTTTGTGAATCAAATAGGTTCATCTGTACCTTATTTCTTGCTTCTATATCTGTGTAATATAAAAGCAGCTTTTCTGCTATTGATATATTCTGACTGGAGGCAGCATAGTGGAGAGCAGTGTTGCCATGGATGTCCCTGAGATTTGGATCAGTGCCACTTTCTAGTAGAAAAGTTACACAGTCTTCCTCATGGCTCCGGATAGCCTGTTAGCATCAGACCAAGAGAGATGGTAAATTCTAAGCACTCAAAGGAAACATTCCACAGGTTGTACCACTTGGTTCTACTTCAATGAGTTAAACTCATATGGATCATAAGTAAATCCCTCTCATGCTGACATAGTTAGCTCCTACATACCTTAATCAGAGCTGACTGCTTCTCTTTGTCAAGGGAGTTAAGACAGCATTTCTTCTCCACTAAGAGTGTCACCACTTCTAGATGGCCATTGGCACAGGCCAAATGTAGGGCAGTCCTATGAGAGTGAGAGAACTTATTAGGAATTACAGTGTTTCACCTCAAAATGTACAACTACTCAAGTTACAATAAACATGAAATATTATGCTCTTGTTACATCTTCAAAGGAAATTGTTTCTTCCACACAAAGTATAGTACTAGTTTTTCTTATTCTCCACAATGATAGAGCAGCCTATCAGAGCAGGACCTATAGATTCAGCTCAACTTAGCTTTGCGTTCTGCTTTAATTCTGTCACTACTTAGCTGCCTTCTCGCTTTTCTGTCTCCATTTCCCCAGCAACAGAACAATCAGAAAATAGTTAATCTGACACAGTTGTCAGTTTAAATGAGAATCTATGAAAAGTGTTTAGAAACTTCTTAGCACATATAGCAAAATAACATTAGACAGTATTACTATAGTTATAATTACTGCATTTAAAAACAGCATTTCATGTAAGTAAAAATACACAATTATAGTTTGCAGTTATGTTTTAAGAATTAGAGAGCACGTGGTATTTAAGATGCTCATTTTCCCCCATTTAATATCCCTGGTATAAGGATTCAGTGTCTAATTTCTAATATCTTACCACCATAATTGAAAACATTTATTTTCACAGCGACACATAAAATAATTCATCATTTTTAGAATCCATGTTGCCTTAGATGAGACAAAGTACAGTATATACAACAGGCATGCAATTCTCATCATTAGCTTGACATTTAAATAAACTGTAGTTCTTAAAAGGCATTATGGGGAAAGAGGACTAAAATAACAAAAGAGGAATCTTTTTTAGAATGATTTTTGGTGCACCATGATGGAGTAGCAGTTATATCCACTGCTCTGGCTGAGTGCAGGCCGCAACATCCCAAGGACCCAGGTTCCTGAACCAGTCCTGGGGGAACAGCCAAGATGAACAGCAGGCTTCTTACCTATTTGTTTGCTGGCCTTCGTTCCTGCCTGTATCTTTCATTAAAAAAATTCATTTGAATTTCAAAAATCATCAAAACCAAAGAAAACTCAGGATTCATATGAATAGGTAATAGGTAAGGCTCATTTCAACATTTTCATGTGCAAATGGTGTGAAAATTAGCTATTTTCAATTATTAATATTTGTATTGAATACTAAGTTAACTTTTCAAAAATGGAAATAAAGATAAAAAGATAAACTTATATTTTGCATTCCCACACTTTCTGAAAGTTTTGTTTAAACAAAGGGAGAAAAATCTTCCACTGAATTTGAATCCTTGCACAGTATACTTCAGCTTTTTCAATTTACTCAAACTGAGCAACAGGACATGTTTAAGAATTCTATTTAAAATGAAGATATATTTTTCATCATTTATAATTAAGCTGTAAACATTATTCTAAGCACACTATCTTATTCTTTTAATGTTACATTCAGTTATTGTAGAGAGTTTTAGCTCTTTATGTCTCTAAATCAATTTGAAAATTCTTCCTGTGAAGTCATTCTTAGGAAGGACACAGTCAACATACCAAAAAGCGTCCCTAGACATTTGTGTTTTCTTCTGGTACTTTCCTCATATTTCATATTAAGAAATTTAATGTATATTTCATCTGGAACTCTAATTGAGGTAACCATGTTAAATGACAGATGAAGATTCATTCTTCATAAAATAAATACCATGCCGACTACCAAATGTCTCATAGTCCTCAAACAGTCCATTGGTGGAACTTACTTTTGCTAATTTAAAAGACTTCACATTTTTTCTAAATCATTAGCTAATATTCCCCTATCATTTATGAATAATTCATTTTTGCATGTGTAATTCAAAAAATTGAAGCCTTGCTATTAGTATTTGCTTTACATAAAATTAAGAGGAAGAACTGAAAATTTAAGAAAAAGCTTATTCAAGAATAGAGTCATTTTCTCTAATCAAAGAATCCTCCTAATGTCCCTCAGGAAAAAACCAAAATACATATATATATGTATATATATATATATATATATATGTATATATATAGGAGTAAAATGACATAAAGTGGATATTGGTGTCTCTATGAAGAAGTTTAAACCTAGAGTTGATCTAGTATGTGGATGATCAATCTCATTATGTGCTTTTCTATAGCATAAGCATTACAGTAAAAATGTGCACATAAGAATGAAATCCTGTAAATAAGTCCTTTTCTATTATCACTGATAACAGTTAACTCACTTTAAAGTGACCATTTAAGTGCTTTATAAGGGTAAGTACGAATGGGTTCAACACCAGCTAATGTTTTCTGTCTGTGCAGC
>RJWH01011123.1:0-13552 GCA_004363575.1 Solenodon paradoxus | reverse complement strand
GAGGGATTGAAGGAGGGAGGAGGAAGGAGGGAAGGAGAGAGGGAGGGAGAGAGGGTAGAAAGGAAGGAGGGGGGAGGGAAGGAGGGATTGAAGGAGGGAGGAGGGAAGGAGAGAGGGAGGGAGAGAGGGAAGAAAGGAAGGAGGAGGGAGGGAAGGAGGGAAGAAAGGAAGGAGGAAGGAGGGAAGGAGGGATTGAAGGAGGGAGGGAGGATTTTGAGTTCCATGCATAGAACCTGGCTCTTAGCACACCTTTATTAATGACTGCACGAATGAGTGTGTGGCTGGGGTTGTTTGGGCTGAGAGGGCTTCCTTTTGTTCACCCTAATCTCCTCCTCTTGGAAGAGAGAGTGAGAGTCCAAGCAGCTGTAAGGCCCCATGGCCCCAGCCCCATTGCGGGAGTTAATTAACTCCGAGCTGCTTTTTCCTCTGTTCTCAGTGGTGGAAAGTGAGCCTTTGTTCCCGACAACTTCAATAGCCCCTGCCTTTCTGGAAACCCCCACCCTGACTCCAAGGCTGGTGCTGTGGTCACCAGCCTGCTTCTGGGCCGCAAGATAACCTGACTTCCCTGCAAGCCTCCTGCCCTTTTGCCCCCAAGATGCACCGTCAGGCAGACGGAGCCTCGGCCTCCCAATGTGCCCCTGCTGAGGGTGGTCTGGACTCCCCGGCCCAGGCTCTGTGCTCGAGACCCTTGAGGGAGCCCCTCTCCTGGCTGCTTCCTCCTTGCCAGGTCTTGCCTAGGCCTCTGCTTCAAATACAGCAGCTTCCATCCAGACAGGAACCTCTGAGCAAACACTCCTGAGTTAACCAGGACCAGTCTGGGGACAGGGTGTCAGCACCTCTAGATGAAAGAGCTCCCAGCTATTTCAGAAGCACAGTGAAGGCTGAGAACCACGTCCTTGTCCACAAAACCCCATGAACCATGGCTTTCTTATGAAGAGGAAGAAAATCAAGCAGAGGGCTTCTGTTTTTCCTGCAGTTTCTGTGTGCCCAGCACACCACCCCTGTTCGCCTCCACAGCGTCCTCTCTGGTAGGTCATTTGTCTGGTTTTATAGATGGGGAAGCCAGCTCCCAGAGTTGAGGGGCTGTGTCCTGGGGCACTCGCTGCAAGCAAGACAGACAGGTATGTGACTCCAGGGCAGGATGGGGTGCCCCCGCCCCCCACGCATTTGGACAGGCCTTCCCAACATGTGGCTCCTGGTGCGTGGGGCTAAAGGTTATCCACGACCCATAGCTATTCTCCTTAACTGTGGATGCTTGTATTCTGGAGTCATCTCCAGAAACAAACTTTTTATCAGAGAAATCTGTTTTAAGGCCAGCAAAAACCTAGAGCAGAAGCTATTCCCTCAGGTGAAGAGTCCGTTCTCTGTCCTTGGCACCCCCAGGCCCCGCTCCCCATCCTCAGCACAGGAGATACGCTTAGATTGCACAGCCATGTGTTTCCCATACCTACGTGATCTCTCCTTCTACTCCTGTCCAAGTGAATTTTTGCATTCATCCAGCCTGTGAAGAACCTCAGAAGGATGGGGGACCCTTTCCTGAGCCACCCAAAGTAGTTTCCATCTCCACCTAACACGTGATGGGCCGTTATTCAATGGGACTGCTTGACAATCCCACATTACTTTATTCATGCGTTACGTTATTACATCACGGTCATCATCTCAGGCAGAAAGGACAAGGTGGGTCTTTACAGGGAGACAGGCACAGTTGTGTGGAGGACTGACAGGTGGCTCAGTCTACCCCACCCAGAGGTGTTGGAGGGGCTTTTGAAGGAGGGGCAGGGGTGTTTGAACTGGGAATGGAGACGTCACTGGAGGCAGAAAGGGATGTGATTAGAGCAGGAGGAACGGAAGTTGGTGGGTAGTGGAGAACCAGGTGGCGGGGAGCCCAATTGGCAGACTGCGGCGCTGGCTGGTTACTGCACCAGTCCAGGCAGGGGCCAAACTCCAAACAGGCCTATCAAGCAGGTTCCCACGCCTCACTGCCTTCCTGCTGGAAAGCCGAGCCGTTTCCACCAGGCAGCTGGAAGCGCTCTTGGGCAATCTCATCTCAAACCACTGCATTTCATTATAATTTAAGTGTTTCTCGGGCTTCATCAAAGGCTATGAGTGTCTTGAAAAAGAGAAGCGTCTCTTTCCTCAGGTGAGGGGAAAACACACCAGAGCTTTCTCTTCTAATATAAACTAGACGAGGAGATGCAGCTGATCGTGGCAGAGTCTGCCAGAGAACACTAATAGACTCGACGAGAAGAGAATTATAGAAAGAGACAGCTCTAGAGCGTGCTGGAGTAGGGAGAGAAGGAGGCCCCAGGACTGCCAGCCCCCACGACTCCCAGGTTGCTGGGACCCGTGTCTGCGGCCACAGCAGCCCAGGGCCTGCAGGGGCTCAGCTTCTCGTCCGGCTCGAAGCTTCTCCGCCTGAGACTGGGGAGATGAGGGGCCTGTCCCGCAGTACCCTTTCTGGTCAGTTTCCAGTGACCCCATGAAGGATGGCGGCGCAGCGGCTGGAATGGCATCCCTGGTGCTTCCTGCCTGGGAGCCCTCTGTGGGGGAGGCTGCGGTGACCTGGAAACATTTAGAAAATAAACCCACGCAAGTGTGATCACCCCCGAGCCCTGAGGCTGGGAAGGGGGTGGGGGATAGTGTGTGTACACGCATGTTTAAAATATTCTCTCAGGCAGTGAGGTGTTCCCATGGAACATTTGGTTTATAAGAAGGTGCGCTGCTTTCAGAAAATCAGATTATTTTCCTTTTGCCTTTAATCAAAACCAGCGCTGTTCTGACTCACAGGCTTGAAGCAGCTTTCGCTGCTGCCCACGGAGGCTGGGATTTCAGGGCTTCCCAGCCTGGAACTGTTCTCAAATAGGAAATCGAAGACAGGAGACACGGGGGAGGGGAGAAGCGGAGCAGGAAAGAATGCCAGTCAGTGCTCAGCCAGGGCTCCGTCCCTGGTGCCCCCAAAGGCTGCTCAGGCCTGGAGTGAGGAAGGCCTGGTTCTGGGCTCCCCACTGGTAGCCCATTTGTGCCCCACCAGCCAACCCTCCACCACCAGGCTGCTCTTCCCGCTGGTGGCAGAGGCCCTTGAGTCTGAAGCAGATGCCCTATCACGCTGAGCAGGAGGCTGTCACCTCCACAGGGAGGGCGCCATCACTCAGCCCTGATATGGCGGCTGCAAGGCTGCCGGTCAGCTGGGCTGGGAGCTGGGGCAGGCGGTCCAGGAGAGGCCCTAGGCGGCTTTGAAAGGACAGTGTTCCTTGTTTTGTCCTGTCTCTGCCTCTCTGTCTCTGTCTCTCTAGCTCTGTCTATCTTCTGTCTCAGTTTGTCTCTGTATCTCTGTGTCTCTATTTCTGTCTCTGTCTCTCAGTCTCTTCTCTGTCTCTGCTTTTGTCTCTGTTTCTGCCTGTCTCTATGTTTCTGTCTCTGTATCACTATCTCACTTTGTCTCTCTCTGTGTCTCTCTGCCTTGCTGTGCCTTCTTCCCACCATCCTTTGAGTCTCTGGCTCATTTCATCTCATTGTCTCTCTCGGTCTTTGTCTCCTTCCCTCTTTCTCTGAACCTCTCTTGCCCTCTGAAGAACAATGCCTGAACATGTTGCTCCGGAGATCAAACTCCCCAGCGGCTGTCTGTGGACAAAGGGAACCCGCTTCACTGTCTGGTGCTCGCTGTCTGTTCCTGCGACAGAGAAAGTCCCCGTGAAGCGGAGGACCAGGGCAGGGCATGTGGGTGAGAGACTCCGTGAAACCAGGCCATTCTCCCGGCCTGGTAACAAGGGGCTGGAGAGATGATGAGGCAGGAAATCCAGTAAGAGCCAGGCGCTTGCTTTGACCAGGGCACTCTGGGTAGCATGGGGCTGCCCCAGCCATAGGCAGGCAGATCAAGGCCACAGGCTCCGTGAAGGCAGGAGGCTCTGAAGCTGTCACCTGACAACCAGCCACTCCCTCTGATGTGCACGAAGCGAAAGGAACATTCTGTGGGGACGAAGGACAAGGACAGGAGTCCCTGGACTAGGGGCTCAGAGAATAACACTTCACTTAATTCTCCGACAGCCCTGTGCTCGAAGCCCAGACAGGCCGGGACCTGTGTCCTGCACCCAGCCAGGAGGAGCAGGGCCAAGCTGAGCCGGGACCCTGGCCCTGGGCAGGTTAGAGCAAAGGGCATCCACTGAGCAGAGTGCAGCTTCCTCTGCACCTGAAGATGGGAGACGGAGGGAGGAGCGTGGGGTCGAAGGGACCTGCCCCCATGCAGTCCGCCTTGTAGAGGCAGGTCAGGGGTGTCACTCACTGTGCGCCTCCTTTGAGCTGAAACTGTTCTGTTGCCGAGGAAAGGCTAGGGAGGAGGGAGAGACAGAGCACAGTGGAACCCTCTTCTTTGCACTCTCCCCTGCCTGCAAGGCTGGCCTGTGGGCCGGAGAGCACAAGACTGAGCCTCCCTCGTGACAGTGACGGTGTGCTCTCTTCCTCACTGACGGACGCTCCCTGACACTCAGAGAAGTTGAGCAATTTGCTCAGGATAATAAGCTAGTAGGTGGCAAGGCTAGAGACTTCGCCCCTCTATTTCCATGTCCCCAGTCCTTCCCTCCTCCTCTGCTGTCAGAGGGAAGGGAGCCTGCCCCGAGTCCGCTCAGCTCCAAGCCTGGTTGGTGTAGCCAGGCTGAGTCAGGCTCTGCAGGGTGCCGTGTCTGCCCGAGGCAGAGGAGACAAATGACAGAGCAGGCCCACACGCAGTCCAGGCCACCCCTTTCCCAGCACCCCCACGCCAGCAGCCGATGACGTGTCGTTTGTAAAAACAGCAGGCCTGTCCCGGCCCCTCCTCTGTTGGCTCTTGGAGTTTTTGTGTCAGGCGTTGTCTTCTGGAGTGGAGCATGGATGTGGACAGCGGGTGAGGGGACAGGCGGGTTGGGGTGTTTCGCGTGGGAGGGGTCCTTGGTGGACAGGGACAGGGGTCCAGGGAGTCTGCTCTACCCTTCAACTGAGGACTGTGCACCTTTATCCACGGGCTAGGCTGTGCCCCAGGCCCTCACCCTGTGGGCTGGAGATGGAGGGCGGGTTCCGATGGTGTCACCTGGACAGACTCTGAGAGGGAGAGGCTGTCATGCTTGCGGGGGGCGGCCAGAGGACAGGCAGGTCGGCAGGGAACGCTTCTTACACCACATGAACCGCGGGCCGACACGTGACTCGGATTTGTTCATGCAGCCTGACAGCACCTACCGTGTGGCACTCAGGTGAGCCGCGTACGTAGAGGAAAGGTGGCTGATGTGGGCACCGAACCTCTGCCTCCAACCTGTGCCCACTCTCCAGGCTCTACAGCGGGAACTCAGGCGTGAGCTCCTGACATTCCAGCCTGTGTATTTAACCCCCGACTAATATGTGACTCCACCTGTGAGAAAAAGCTCTTGAACCAGTTCTTTGAGATTAGGAAATTCACAGAGATCTCTCAGGGCGCATTCTCCCGGGTCATGCTGGCTGCACTGAGCAGAGCGCCCCCTCCTGGCGGGGCACCTCTCCTGGCTGACCGTGCGCTCTGCCCCGCCTGAGTCTCTCCGTCCCGCCTCCCCTTGACCCTGTGAGTCCTGGGTTTGGGACCTGGGTCTGGCACATGCTGGTGGTAGTCCCTTCCGCTCATTTTTTCTAGTCCTGGACAAAACCCAGCAATTTCTCAGCCCAGGAAAGGATGGAGACAGGCTGCTCTGAGGAGGAAGCCTTATCTTGGGTCTGCCCACTGCTGCCCTTCTGCTGATGACAGGTGACATGTTTCACCAAGGGACACCCAGACTGGAGGTGCAGAGCCTGTCACAGCAGCAAATGGAGTCCCCATCACCTGGTTTTCAGCTGCCAGGGATGCCTCCGGGCCTGTCCATCACACGCAGAGTCACCGGCCCACTGGCCCTCCACCGCGGTTGCCGTGGGAACCAGACAGGGCTGGGCGGGTGCAGCAGTGCCTTCGCCCTTCACAATTGCACCTCCTTTCTCAGTTCTCCAAGGGTTTTGCAGAGCACCTGTGAGGGGCCAGCCCCTGTATGAGCTGGGAAAAAGACACTAAGATCTGGCTCCTTGCCTTCAAAAGCGCGTGGTTTAGGGAGGAGACAATAACAGATCCCACATGACCTCACATCTTGGCTGGCTCTATGGGTCAAGGTCAGGGAGAGGGCCGGTCTGTGATGGAGGGTTGAAAAACACGCTTTGGTTGGGGCAAAAGCAGGAAGATGTCATGGATATCATTGCTTCTGAGTTGGACCTCAAAATATTTCAGCAGGAATTGGGGCTCAGCACCTGCTCAAACACTGACATGTGTAAGAAGGAAACGCAGACCTTCCCAGACCGGGACATGGAACTTCCACCTGTATTTCAACATTTGTGAACCAATTTTTCAAAATCAGAAAAGCTTGCAGAAGCACAAATGTTGGGGTGGGCAAGAGCAGGGGCGGCCCATCTGCTGCAGGCTGTTCACGGGGCTGCTGTTTGTTCCAAGGTCGGGAAGTATGGGGAAGGTGGGTTCATTTCCAAGAAGGCACAGAGAGTTCAGAACCCCCCGCTTTTTTGGCCATAGGCCCTCCCTCTGCTTGCCCTTTTTATGTGCAACTGAGGGTGCTCACTGGGCAGGGTCGGGGGGCCCAGAGGAGAGGTGGGTGGGAGCCTGCAAAGGAGGCAGGGCCAGGGTCTTAGGTGCCAGGTGGCAACTTTTCTCTGCAGGTAATGGGAACCTGAACGGTTTCGAGGCAGAAGATGACATTATCAGGTTGGCTCACGTTTTAGAAGGTTCGGGAGCTGCTGGGAGAGGGGAGCGGAAGAGCTAGGATGAGGGGCAGAAGGAACGGGATGAAGAAAGCTTCTATCCCGAACAAGAGAGAGGGGGTGAGGATGAGCCTGGCAGACATGGAGCAGAGCCGAGGGGAGAGGCAGTTGATGGCATCTGCATGGGACCACAGAGCCCTAATGGCTTTTCTCAGGGAGTATAGTGACCTGTGGTTCCCTCCCAGGCAAAGTGGAGGGTTCTGAGGGTCTCAGGGGCCACCCATGAAGGACAGTCATTCCCAAACGGTCCCTGTTCTTCCCAGAGGAAGCTGCACTCTGCTCAGTGGATCCCCTTTGCTCTAAGCTGCCCAGGCCCAGCATCCTGGCTCAGGGGTAAACACCAGCAGGAAACACAGCCCAGCGTGGCCCTGCTCCTCCTGGTCGAGTGCGGGACACAGGTCCTGGCCTGTCAGGGGTGTCGGAGCGTTAAGTGAGGTGTCATTCTCCAAGCCCCTAGTCCAGGGGACTCCTCTCCTTGTCTTTGCTTTCTACTTGTGCCAGCAACTTCTTATGAATGGTTCTCTGGAGTCAGGATCAAATCCTGGCTTTGCTCTAGCCTGTGTGGCTTTGGTCAAATCGCCTGACCTCTCTGAGCCTCAGCCTCTTCCTCTGAAAACAGGGCTAATGACAGTACCTGACTGCGGAGAGCTAAGGATGACACGAGAGGACACTGTGTAAGGTGCTCTGCAGGGCTGACACAGCAAGTGCTTGATAAAGATGAGCGTTCATGGATTTGAATGTCAATGAGATTTTATATTATTTGTAATAAGAGTCCAATTTGGATTTTAAAGGTGGGGGTTTTTCATTGTTGCTTTTTGTCGGCCATTCCAGTCCACCCAGGGACTCCTGGGCAACTGCAATGAGGGCAGGAGGCGTCCTTGGGGGCCATCCCGTTCCCTTCTGGCTGCTGTGACAGAATGCCATGACTTGGTGGCTTATAAGCAACAGACATGTTCCGGAGGCTGGAAGGTCCCACATCAAGGTGCCAGCAGATTCAGGCTAGTGAGAACCTGCTTCCTGGTCATAGTCGGGCCTTTTAGCTTTAACCTCACATGGGGCAGGGCCAGCGTCTTTCTTGGGCCTCATTTATAAGGGCATGAACCCTGTTCATGAGACTCTGCCCTTGTGCCCTAATCACTTCCCACAGGTCCTGCCTCTAGACACCGTCACAAAGTGTGTTAGGATTCAACACGGGAGCTTTGAGAGGACATGAGCATTCAGTCCATAGCGGGGCCGGTGTTAAACACAGAAAGATAATGATTTGTAATTAGTGGCACACTTCTGTATCTTTAAAGTCACTTCTCAAATACGTAGAAGTGTCCCCTCGTCATAGTCCCTGCTTGCTGAGCAAGGCTCTTCACTGGGCTGAGCACAGGTCTGGCTCAGGCTCTTCACCAGCCAGTAAGGAAGGTCAGGAGAAGGCTGAGGAGAGGCCCACCCATGGAGAGTATCTTCCAGAGAAAGAGTAGACTGGGTCCAGGAATGCCAAGACCCTCTCCCCTGCAGCTGAGGCAGGAGCAGGGCTCGCGGCCCCACTCCCGGGATGATAAAAGTACAAGGGACTTGGAGTCACCCACCTGGTGACCTGGGACATCATTTTCCCTATTGTCCTTCAGATCCATTCCTGCTCCCTTCAAGTTAGAACTTCAGGCAGGCACCCAGCTGCCAGCTGGACCACCCTTCCCAGCCTCTTTTGTAGCTAAGTTCATGCCAATAAACATCAGCCAAAGTGGTGCATGCCCCACCCGAGACATTCAAGCTGACGGCCCATCTCCTCCTGGATTTCTTCCCCCTCCATGCCGTCTGTAGTCAGGACGTGGCTGAGACCCAGCCTCACTCATGCGGGTGTAAGCAACACCCTAGGGAATGGTGGTGAGACAGGATAGAAGAATCCGAGATGCCCAGCAACTGAGTGAGATCTACCCACTCAAAGCTGTTATGGAAAAAAGAAGGGCATTTTTGTGTTCTTCATAGTACTGGATTTGGGGATGGGTTGGGGTGGGGAGTCTCTTTTCACAGCAGCTTAACTTTCCTTAAATCATGCAAGGAGGACAGAAGAGTAAGGAAGTTCAAGGCAAGTGGCTTTAAACCATTTAAAACCATTGGTCTTCCCTTCTGCAAAGCAGAGGTGACATCTAGTATTATCAGTTTATATCTAGTACCTTATTTGACTTCCACCCAGTGCCCGGCATGGGAGAAAGGCCTGGGATACAAAGAAGTAGAAAACAACAAAAATATCCAAACTCCTTGCCCCACCACATTAGGGCTTTGTGAAATGACCCACCTCCCTTTGTCCCATCTTCCCCCACACCTGTGCCCCAGCCTCTAACCCTCCTCCCAAACAGGCTGCGAATATTACTTCTCTAGGGCTTTACACAGACTGTCCCCTTGCTGGGAATGCCCTTTAGCTCTACCTCCCTGGTGAAATGTCCCAAATCCTGGGTCATATTACAGGAAGGTACACATCCTTCTGGTCTCCATTTGGTCCTTCCATTGGGCCTATTAAGCTTCTAATCACCAGCAGTGAGTACAAGGCCTGGCAAAGAACAAAGGCTCGAAACTCATTCATTCACTGAACAAACACTGAGGAGACCTCATATTAAAAGACACCAGTGAATAAGACACACATCTATATGCCCTCAGACAACTGATACTCTAGTAGGGAAAACACACACACACACACACACACACACACAGAGAGCAAACATGTAAATGCACATAGTGAATGAATGATGTGAGGAAATGAACAAGGCATAGTGCTAGAACTTCCTGGACTAGATGGGAGGTCAGGGCAAGACTCCCTCAGGAAGTGTCATTTGAGCTAAGACATCACGGGTGTGGGTTTTAGGGAGGTGAAGGAGGGTGTCTGAGGTGGGGACAATGTTCCAGGAAGAAGGCACAGTGTGTACAAATGCTCAGAGACAGGAAAGAGCTCAGTGTTACAGGGGAAAATGGAAGGAGGTGGGGCAGAGTCATGCAAGGATTTGGGGTTTTGTCTCCTGAGCACCAGGCAGCCATGCAAGGGCTTTAGGTAGTCACCTGATCTGGTGTCCATCAGCAGGAGAGTAGGACACTGCAATGATCCAAGCCCAATATGACAGAGCCTTGGACTCTGGAGGTGGCTGTGGGGAAGAAGACAGATGGACAGGGATGTGTTGTGGAAGTCAGATTGAGGTACTGGGTGCAGGAGTTGAGGGAGCTGAAGGAATCAATGGCCTAAGGGAAGTTTCTAAAGGGGAAGGAAGGGGACAAAAGAAGAACAAGGCAGGAGAGGGGTCCGTGTCTTCAAGAAGTGCCCTGGGACTCTGCTGGAGCTGTAACAGGTATGTAAGGAATGGTAGTGTTGGGGGAAGACTCCATTTGCCCTTTTAAACACGTGCTGTCAACTGTGGATGAAAGAGAAGAGAACTAGTTACAGATGTGAGCCTGTGTCAAATGGAAACAGCCTACACAACCATCCGTCAGGGTCTGGTGGAATAAGGGGGCGTGGGGGGTGTTTCTCTATCACAGACAACCAAACAAAAGCCAAAGAAACTATGGCTAGATATGGAACTATCTCCAAGACACTGTGAAAAAGCCAGGCAGAGACAGCAAGCATTTGTATTAAAATGGGGAAAATACACGAATGTAAGTATATAAATATAGAATATACATTTTTTTCTTGAATACAGACGAGCACTCTTAGACTCACAAGACGGAGAACACTGGTTGCCTGCAGGAAGAGCAGAGCAGGAGGAAACTTTTCGCTCTATATCTTTTTGTGACTTTGGGTGTTCAGCCATGAGAATGAATGAGCTATTAAACAATAATTATGAAATAAAGAATCTCTCCTGACTTAAAGATTAACCAGCTGTTACATAAAATGTGTGCATCAGAAGAGCTGGCATGGGGGACCCAGCCCTGGTGACCCCTGCCCACTACCCACCTCCCCTTTGCAACCCCCACCCCCACCCCCGGGTGCTGGGGATGCAGCAGTGTACTGGGGGACCCCTGGCTCTTGGCTGTCTCATCCTATAAACCCTGGCATAAAGTAGGACTCTGGTACCAGTGAAGGTTTCTACAGTTTTGATTGTTGCTATTAAAATTGATTTTTTTCTTGAAATCACCTAATATACCAAAAATATATGGTCCATTCCACTGCAGCAAATAGTCTCCATCAACCCACTCCAGGTCACGATGCCAAGAAAATGCACCCACTGCAAACAGCTCTGCATGTCACCCACGGCGGGCAATCTCCCTTGTTCCCTTGATGGAACAGAATCCTGGGAAGATGAAGCCATTGCCAGAGAGGAGGGCCAGAAGGAGCCCCCTGAATTTTGCCCAAGGGGGACTCCAGGATCCAGTGCAGACCCGGACCATGCAGGAGATGGGAGAAAGCTGTGCCGGGATTACTGACCTGAGGGTAAATGAGCAGGAGGGACACCCTGCTCAGTGATGAGACATTTCCACAGGGAAAGAGCAGAGTGATAGGCCACACCCAGGGCCCTTTTGAACATGAGGACCCAGTTGTGACAACACAGGTCCCGTGCCTGTGTCCTGCAACCACTCAACCCTGTCCAGGGTGGGCAGCCCAGATGTGGCTCAACAGGCGAGTTTGAGACTTGGAAGATCGGAGGCAACTTGGTGGCAATTTCGGGACTAGAACCGAGAGAAGCCCGTGCTTCTCGCCCAGCACTGCCCTCTAGGAATGGTAATAGGTCGCCTGCAGCCCTCACTCTGTGCGGGGCCCTATTCTAAACGTTCTCCTCTTTGCTAATGAAAGTGGACAACAACTGCAGTAATTACGGACGCTGGAGACTAATAACTCCCCCAAGGACACACAGCAAGTGAGTGGCAGGATGAGGGTTCAAACCAGGTCGTCTGCCCGCCAAAGCCCACTTTGCCTCCAACGCAACCTGACAGGCAGTTCAGGAGCCCCGATCACCCAGTGGACACGTGCATAGGGGTCAGACTTGGGAGCAGAAGGAGAAAGGCTGGAAAAGGCAGCGCTGTGGCCTGTTTCTAGATTTGCCAGGGGACACCTCCCGAAGTTCTGTGTCATCACCACAGGCCCGTCCTGCTGGTCCTGTACACTTGAAAGGGACACAGGAGGTCACCCAGGCCACAGCTGCATGGGGCTTGAAGGAGGGTGAAGAGGAGGGTTTGGTGTCTGGCACTGGCATTTGCTGTCTTGGCTCAGGGGGACGGAGGGCGGTGCAGGGGACAAGCAGGAATTAGTCTAATGTTAAATCCACACCGCCTCTCGTCTTTGATCATGGGCGCCCGTGCTAACCCGCAGGGGTTCACTGAGCGCCCCCCAGAGTTCAGGAGGAAACCGCACAGTGGCTCCCACTGCACTGGTGGGAAGCCCCGCAGCAGTAACCACTGCAAACTGCACCATGAAGTGCCCAGGGCCACGTGGGACCCGAGGGACTCCAGGGCCCGAGTGATGAACCCCCGGTGACTGCTAGCCGCTGGCCTGGGCGAGCTTCCATTTCTTTTCTTTTTTCAAATTTACCTGAAGATACATTGTGCCCTAACATTGTATCGATTTCAGCTGTGTATCCTTGAAAATCCACATTAGTCTTATCTACAGTACATTCACTTCTAACTGTTCACATCTGTCCTTCACCCTGTACAGCCCCCCTGTCCTCGACTGTCCGCCCTCCTCCCACCCTTCCCTTCAGGAACCACTAAGCTGGTCTCACAGACTAAGTCTACTGTTGTTTGATTTGCTTTACCCCTTGCTTTGGTTTCTCTGCACCACACCAGTGAAATCCGTGCTGTGTGCCTTCTCCCCCTTCGCAGCCTCCCCTCTGGTCCCACCACGTGACTGCAAGTGGCAGGACTTCATCTTTCTTCTTATAGCTGAGTAGTATTTCATTGCATATAGACCACGTCTTATCCACTCATCTGTCCACAAGCACTTGGGTTGCTTCCATCACTTCTGTGAATAATGCCGCACCGAATGTGGGAGCCGCTGCCTAACTGTGTCAAGGCTAAAATAAGAGCCTAGACGGGAGCATCCAGCACAGCCATGGTGCATAGTCGGTGCTCAAGAAATGAGCCTGCCGGCTGTGCGAGAACTTGACTTGGCTTCAGGCCGTGGAACCCACATCAGGTGTGAATCCGGTTGGTCATCGTCCAGTTGGAGTGGGTTGCATCATTGCACTGGTGTTAAGACACCCAGGGTTTGGACCTTTGAGATTCAGCAATTAAGGGATGTAAATGAGATGCAGATGAAGACATCCCCAGTTAAACAGGAAAGCAGCTCTCTGCAGTAGCTCTGGCCTCTAGGGATCAGGGAACGGGCTTTCTCTGAAGACCACGCAATGCTCACAGCTACCTGACTTATCGGTCACTACCTGTTCTCCCAGACACGTGATGGCGCCTCCAAGCTCCTACCCCACATAGCAGAGGGACTCCTGGGCCTCTGACTGTGGGACCATGCTCCCTGTCTGTGCTCCTACGGGAGCCGGGTCCTCCGAGGGTCCCATCAAACCAGCTCAGGGGATGAGGAGGAATGCTGTCCTGCCCTGGACTCCGTGACTCAGCTGTCAGTGGTGGTCCTACTAGGAGCATCCACATGACTACAGAAAGTAAGACAAGCCCAGGAGACGAGAGAGGTCTGCACAGCACCATCTGGGGCAGTGGGGCCAGGAGCTGACAGCATGCAAAGGCCTGCAGGTGACATTCGGCCAAGCTTGGCAGATGAAGGGAAGCACAAGGGCAGCCCAAGGATGTGACTAGTCATGGAGCCTCGGTGTCTGGGAAGCAAAGGGAT
>RJWH01011122.1:0-13542 GCA_004363575.1 Solenodon paradoxus | reverse complement strand
ATTAGTGTACTTTTTCTTTTGAAAGTCATCTGTGAGTTTAATATATCTTACTTTATTTCAATTGATTATGTTCTGTATATTTTGTTACTATCTTCTGATATAGTGATAATTAAAAATAAAAAAGTTTAGGTAGTTTGTGGAAATGACCTTTTGCTACCTGTGTTTTAACAGTGACTTGTTTATTTCAATGTGGCCTAAAGCAATACTTACTTTCCTTTTATAGACCTGTAGAACCATCTATCTCTAAGCATCTTTGCTTTTAATTTCCCTTTCATTAAATATTACAAAAGTTTTTCACAAAAAAACATGACCTCAACCTCAAAGATGTCATTTAGGAAGAAACAGCCACAGAGAAAGACCAAAGCAAAACTAAACTACTGAGACTGTGTCAAACTGAAATGCTTCTGCAAAGCAAAAGAAATTACCACTGAAACAAAAAGACAACCAAATGAACTGCAGAAGTTATTCAGAGAACATACATCAGGTAAGAGCTTAATCTCAAAATGTATATAAGGACTCATACACCTCAACAATAAGAAGGCTAATGACCCACTCAAAAATGTGCAAAAGACCTGAATAAAAATCTATATAAAGATATATACCCAGACGACCTAAGGGTCACTCATCATCAGAGAAATGTCAATAAAACTACAATGATACATACAATAAATACCTCACACCAGAGCAAATGACCTATATCAACAACAAAGGAAACATCCGTTGTTGGAGGGAGTGTAGAGAAAAAGGACCCTGCTATACTGTTGATGGCAATGTAAGCTGGTGCAACCTCTTTGGAAAACACTATGGAGATACTGCAAACAAATAAAGCTGAATCTCCCTGTTGATCCAGCAATCCCACTCCTGAGCATATACCCACTTGATGCAAAATCTAATCAGAAAAAAATTCCTGCACCCATCTATTCAAAGCAGTCTAGTTTAAAATAGCCAATATATGGAAACAATCTAAATGCCCATCAACAGATGACTGAATAAAGAAACTGCAGGATATAAATTCAATGAAATTATATGCAACTTTACAAAAGATGAAATTGTGCCCTTTGCAACAATTTGAGTGGAACTTGAGGGTATTGTGTTAAGTGAAATAAGTCAGAAAGCAAAACAGAAATACAGGATATTTTCATTCACATGGGAATAGAAATAAATAACACACATGAACAGACACATTCCACCCAAACAGGAAACTGGACTGTGGTTACCAAGGACATTGGAGTGGAGTAGGAAATAGGGGGGAAAGGTTATGGTAAAAGTCTCTAGAACTCTGGTGGATTTGTGGTGTGACATGTATACTGAGATGAAATTTCAATATCGTAAAATGTATATAGCATTGTGAACAAAATAATAATAAATATTACTATATTTAAAAATTCTAAAATTTTTAAAGAAATAATCAAATATGACTTAAAAACACCAAAGTCCTCCAAAAAAATGTACTAACCATGTTCTTGACTTTCAAATTATTGCACAGAAAACAAATCATGCTATTGGAACAAGGAAGCATAAGCCAATTGAGTACATTTGAGAGTCCATGAATAGAACCACTTATATAGAGAGATTGTATGTAGAACAAAAAGCCTAGAATATACAAGATTGTCTAGTCAATGAACAATGTTGTAAAAATTGGACAACCACCTGCAATAATAAAGGAAACTAATCACTAAAACTGTATACAAACATCAACTCAAATTAAATTAATGACTGGGATGATAAATGTAAAAATAAACAAGATTTAAAATCAAATATGTGTAATACTATCCATGACATTAGCTCCAGAAAAGTGACTGGAAGACACAACCATAACAAAGGAGAAAAACAAACAAAAATATGTGACAACACAAAACTAAAATCCTACTACAAAGTGAAATAAACACCCCAAACCAAAGTCAACCTACTAATTGGGAGAATATATTTATACATCCTATGTCTGACAAGAGATTGTTCTCCAACATATATAGAGAACTCATAAATGTCAACAAGAAAAAAGCAAAAAACTCAATCAAAAATAGGCAGGTTAACTGAATAAACACTTTTCCAGAGAAGACACATGATGTCCAGTATCATAACATGGTCTACATTACTTAATGTTAGGGAAACTCAAAATCAAAATGAGGCAGCACATTTCAAGTAAAAGTGTAGAAATAAAAATAATTGCAAGGGTACTGAAAAAATGGAACTTGTCTACACTATTGTTAGGAATATAGAATAGTGAGAACCACATGGATATTCCTCTAAGAATTGCAAATGAACTAAAATTTGATATAGCAATTCCACATCTAAAAATATATAATATAAAATACTAATTCAAAAATATATTTGTATGCTTCTATTCACAGCAGCACGTCACAAGATTCAAGACATAGAATCCAATTAAGTGCAACACAGGCAGATGCTTGACTAAGAAAATATACAGTTTAAGATAGCTCATCTATTAAAAACTAAATAAAAATTTAAATATTGTCGTTTGTAACAACATGAAGAAATGAAAGCAGCCATGCTCAGCAAAATAAGTCAGAAACAATGAGGAAACTACTCATCATCCTGGCTGTCTTCTCTGACCCCCATCTCCACACATCCATGTACCTCTTCTTCTCCAATCTGTCCTTTACTGACATCTGTATAAGCACAATCACCATATCAAAGATGCTGATGAACAACCAAGCACAGAATCAGGGCATCCTTTTTGTGATTTGTCTCACCCCATCATCATTTGCGATGACTTTTGTTGGTTTGAAAAATTGTCTTCTTGCAACAATGACCTATGATCGCTATGTCGCCATCTGTCACCCCTTAAGGTACACAATTGTCATGAACCCCAAACTGTGTAGCCTGTCTATTGCACTGTCACTGTTCTTGAGCATAGTGGATGCCCTGATGCACAATCTGATGGTGTTGTGACTGTCCTTCTGCAGACACAGAGAAATCCCCCACTTGATCTGTGAACTCATTCAGGTCATCAGCTTTACATATTTTGACACATCAACGACATCCTGATATATGTTGTATCTACTTTATTTGGTGGTGTTTCTCTCTCTGGTATAATTTTTCATGTACTCAAATTATTTCCTCTGTTTTGAGAATGTCATCAATGGAGGGAAAACTGAAAGCTTTTTCCACATGTGGGTCTCATCTGTCAGTTGTTTCCTATTCTATGGGACAACTTTTGGAGTATACTTTAATTCTGTAGTTACTGGCTCTTCAAAGAAGGCTGCAGTGGCCTCAGTGATTAACATTGTCATTCCTCAAATGAAGAATTCCTTTATCTACAGCCTGAAGAACAGGGACATGAAGGGAGTTTGAAGAAACTCATCAGTAGAATAACTTCTCTTCTGAAATTGTGCCACTAGTAAGGGTTTGAGGTTTAGAAAGAGACAAATAAGATTGTAGGTGAGATTCAATATTTTATTCTCTGTCACCTAGTTAATATAAAACAGCTAGAAAATATCATGCTCAACTTTATTTTCACTTGGGGTTAAAATAGGACTGTGCCTCTGACTATTTCTGTGATAGTATGATTTCAATCTCTAAAATAAGGGCATAGTTCCATAGATACAGAGCCTGAGGGAGGAGTTCTAGATTATAGTTCTATTTTTAGAGTTTTCTCTGAATAAATAGTGTTACACAAGGTAGATGAGATTGGATATGTATGGAATAAAGGCTGTGGTCCTATCTAAGACTTATGGCCATTGGATCCTATTGCAGAGCCATGAAAATTGATCCCGAATAAGGCAGGTATTGGATCAATGAAAATCACCTTTGAAACCCAATTTAGTAATTAATTAGATTGGTCACAGGTAAAGCATACTCTTCTGAGAAAAAATAGTTGCTAACCTTACCGTTTCATTACCTATGAAATTTAAATCGTTTCAAAATCACAGTGGTTTGTGAAGATTGTGGAGTATTTTTAACATATCTCTAATTCAAACCTTCCCAAACAAGGAAGAAAGTTGTCTTTCATTGCAAGGATTTCACAGGTAGGGAATGTGTAGAAGTCAGTACATAGAATCTCATTCATAATCTTCTGGCTTGCTTTTGTCTTAGAAGTGTCTCTCCTCAGGGTCCCCAAATGGTGATAGCAAAGGAAGTTTTCATATACATAAATTATGACTGGAGACAGAAAAGTGACTCCTTCATTGAGTGAGATGATTATAGAATTTTCCATGGACTCAGCTAGAACCTCTTCTCTAAAGAGATAAAGAGCAGTTCTCGAAATGAGATGTTCACATCCTACTTCTCCTAATTTGGTAATAATTAAGTGATAAAAAGGTGAATGTTACTGACATGAAATTAGATTTTACAGATGATGAGCTCAGTTCATATTGTCTGAGTATGCTCTCCATTGCCACTTTTGTTCTTTTGAAATCTTTCTCTACCTCCTTCACAAGAAATCTGGATATGGGGATGGTAGATTGTATCTTTCTCATCCTCAGATACGTCTTAGGACACTAAATCCCAGTGTTTTTAATTTTTCAAGCCATTCTTTTAAACAATATATCAAGAAAACAGGCAGATATGTCCATATCACCTTAAAAGAGTATGCTTTAATTTTCAAACAATTGAGAGAAGTAAATGATCATAAAATAATGGCCAAAATATCTTGATTTCTTAACATAGTATCAGGTCCTGTGTGGCTCCTGCTTTGATGTTTTAACCTGCTGTATACTGCCTATGTGGTCAGGGATGAGAAAACCTTCAAATTTGGGGAAAATTTGCAGTTTTATTCATGTGGATCTTTCAAAGGAAAATGATAGGGTCAGATTGACCTTTAAGAATCTCTATTCTATATTAAGTCGTCACATCATACAGCAGTAGATGATGAACTTGAAGGTCTGGTCACCTGAATTCTTATTCTTTCAACACCAAGACACGTCAGAGGTCATGAATTAGTCTACCTGTGTACCTATGGCATAACTCTTTTATCTCTACTTGTACATGCAGTAAAGGATACATGAGCTAATGGGTTAGACTGAGATTGATAGATGTGCCTATTTTACAGGCCTATTTAAATAATAAAATGTGTCAGCAGAATTGTGATTTAGAATAGTTACAAATGTATTAGTAATATTAGCAGTAGTAAGAGTTTATGAAAATTATTACTAGTAAATATAATTTTATACCAGTGGGGATGTTGTATTATGATATGCTAATATACATAAATAAAGCCAATATCAAGAGAGAGGAAGACAAATCATAGAATATTGACATAAATGAAGTGAAATGAATGAAATGACAGATTTGGAAGTGTACTCATTATGAAGATTCTCAACTTACTCATGGGATGAAACTCCTGATGAGCCTGTACTATAGAACCCAAATAAGCCTGCTCACTGCCTCACAGGATACCCTGAATCTATTCAAAACCTGTAGATAAATTGATTGTCCATACTATAAATAGTCAGTGTTCAGTCATGGTCCTCAAAGTGCTCCCCAGACAAGTATCAGCAGTATTGGGAAACTTGTTTAGAAAGGACAAATTATCAGCTCTTGCCCAGTACCCTGAATTTGATACTCTTAGTGTGGAGCCCAGAAATCTGTGCTTTACCAAGTCTTAGAGCTATTATCACAGCGCCATTTGGGAAATTATACTCTAAAACACAAATTTAATATTTTTTTTATTTTGTTGTTCCATGTAGTTTAAAGATGAGAAAGAAGTCTCCAAAGTCCACTTCCTATTTTATTCCCAGAAGCTTACATAGAAAAAAAAGAGTAAGCATACACTGAGTAAAATTTGGACAGGAAAGAGAAGAATGGGAGAGAAGTGAAGAGAGGAACAAAGAGAACACAAGCATGGTTTTGTAGTATTCACTCAATTTGGAATTTATGTATGAGAATTTTCTAAGACAACATATCCTTATACATCAGTTATATGGTCTATCACCTGTATTTTTTATTTATTGAGGTATAGTTAATCTACAAAATAATATAAACGTAATGAATATGTTCCCTTCCTCAAATATGTGCCAACATACCCTGCCCAATACCCAGTTACCAAAAGTACATCACTATTGTCCATTGGATCCCACCACCACTTGTTCCCAGCCCCCAACTGCTTTTCCTACGGGTAACCTTAATTCTGTTGTTAATGTCCAAGTCTACGCTTTGCTTCTTTATGATCCACATGAGTGTGATCATCTGGTATTGGTCCGTTTTCTCCTGAGTCTCATATTGGACACTTATTTTTCAAAGGAAAGGTGAAGGCAGGAATTAAGGTGAGGAGGCATAGAGGCAGGATGAGGTAGGAGGAAGAAGCACTTTATTTTAATTTAGTTGTGCACACTGGTTGGTAGCCCCAGATCTGGGACATGAACCTGGGTACTTGAGGTGCACGTGGAGTGTGTCCCTTCAGAGATGGCTGACCTAACCACTACTCTACCAGGGTGTGCCCTCGTCACTTATTTTCTAAATGATTGACTATCAGATATCTTTACTATACTTATCTTATACCTATGTAGGTTAACTTTCTAAATTCATAAAGGAATCCTCTTATTTTACCTTCTAAATAGTTAATCGTTTTGTTTAGACTTAGTTCAGAGTGATGTTGAGTATGTTTTAATTCAATTTTATATATTTTAATGTGAAAAGTACTTCCAGCTCTATTTACTTCATGAAGACATACTTTCCTTGCAATGAAAACTATCACCAAAAAATTTCCGGTTCTTCTGTTCTCTGATAATCTTCAAATGTGTGGCTTTGATTAATACAATTTTTTCTCTGTTCTCAGGCAAATGATTTAATAATGATAATTTAATAATATTAAGCACTTGGCAAGATGAGTACTCCACTTTGTTGCTCTTTGCCTGTCAATGAGTTAGAACATACTTTACTGTCCTCATCACACAATAGTTATCTAAACGTCTATTTTATATTATCAAATATTTTATATTATTCGCAAATCAAATATTCTTTCTTTATTGCTGTTTTATATAAATTTTAAATCCAACTTCTGAAATGAGATCCTAGGATTTAATATACAAAAGTTTGAGGAAAAAATGACATTTCAAGGATATTGTGTATACACATGCCAAAAATTAAGCATTATCTAATTTATTGTTATTTAATGGTCTTCAGTAAAATGTTAAATTTTCCAAAATATTCTTTCACATCTTTTTTGAAGAACTCATTTCAAGAGTTTATCTGGTGATGTTTTGGGGAGTACCTTTTAGAATCACACTTTTAAAAAAAAATGATTTAATTTGAAATAAATGCAATTGATATTCGCATAGTGATTTTTATCCCAATATCCTTGCTACTTCTTATTTCTCCAAAATTGTCTTGTAGACCCTGGTACTTTCTAACAAAATGTTAATATTTTCTATTAATGGCTAACACATTTTTCCACATTGGTATACACTTACTTCATGTTGTTGAATTAAACTATAGTAGGTGATACTTTTATATGTTCTCCATTTTAAATGGAATGTTTTGACTATTTAACAGGAGTAGATTTCATTTGCTGTAGGTTATTCTTAAAGTACAGTTTATTCATTAAATGTAGTTTATTCTATGCTATCTAGTCATCATGAGAGGATTTTTATTCAAATATTTTTCTTCATATTTGATTGCAAAATATATAGATTGTTCTCTGAAAATTTAGTAGACCCTACTTTGGATTCCTCATCACACACTACCTCTCAATGTGTCTGTCTATATCAACTCTATCCATTCATTCAGAAAAATTGTTGAAAATGAGTTGGCCACATCTTATTTGTACAGATGGAAATCCTTGATCAGGGAGTTTTCATCCATGAAAAGAAAAATGGGTATAAAACAGGAAAGATACTTGTGGTAAACACAAAAGGGTGAAGCAATCCAAGTATCCACTGGCTGAAGAATGGATAAATAAAATATTATATACACATCCAAAGGAATATCACTCAGCCTTAAAAACAAGACATTCTAATAATGCTACAACATGATTGAAACTTGAAGACATTATGCTAAGCAAAATAAGCTAATGACAAAAATCTGTTATTCTACTTATAAGAGGTTATGGAGTAATCAGAATCACAATATCAGAAATAAGAATGATGTGTTGGAACTCTGGGGATGAAAGGGATTATGACATTCTTGGTTTATAGGTACAGATTTCTGGTTTGTGAGATGAAGAGGGGTATGGATACAAGGGGGTCATATGAGCACAGTAACGTGAATTTACTTAACGTTAATGAACTGTGCTCTAAAAATTGTTAAAATATACACATACATCTATAATTAATTGACTTCAACAAGGATGCCAAGACATTCACTCAGAAAAGAAAATACTTTAAAAAACGCTGTTGGAATATCTGGATAGTTACATGTAATAAAGAGAAGTTTGGACCCTTACCTCACACCATTTACAAAATGAATTCCAAATGGATCAAAGACCCTTTAGGTCTTTTTATCTTTAATAAAAAACAAAACTATAAAACTTCTAGAAGAAAACACAGGGGTGGATACTCATGATGTCAAGATTTGGCAATAGTTTCTTGGTTATGACAAAATCATAAGCAACAAAAAAGTCAGACCTCATCAAACCTCAAATTTGTGTGCATAAAGACACAAGAAAGATGCTTAATGATCCAGGACCGCAGTGGTGGGGGTTAGAAAAAGGCATACTGATCAAGTATTTATTGTATAGTTTGAATCTCAGTCTTCGTAAAATTAGATGAACGCATATCTCTGGATCCCCTGTTCCCTACACAGAATAAACGTTAAGTAAATTTCACATAAACTGAGAAAAAAGACATTAAAGGAAGTGAAGAAGCAGTCCGCAGAATGGGAAGAAAATATTTGTAAATAATTTATCTAATAAATGAGTAGAATCTATCCTTTAGGAAAACTCATAATTCAATACAAAAAGAAAAGCAACTCAAATGTTGGGTCAAGGGCACTTCCTCATGCAGTAACACTTGGTTCAGTCACCTTTGAAAGAGCATAGTCCACATACATCCCAAGGACACAGTCTTGCATCCTAGACCAGGGGAAACAATGTGAACAGCTAAATAAAAATAAAATAAAATGCTTCCTCCCCCTCTCTCTTCCTGCCTGCTTACTCACCTTAATTTCTGAATGCACCTTTACTTTAAAAAATGGACAGAGGACTTCAATAGACATTCCTCAAAGCAGATATACTAATGACCAACAAGCATGCCAAAGATGACCCAACATTATTAGTTATTATGGAAAAATTAAAATCAAAGCCATAATGAAATACCACTTCACACTCACTAGGATAATTATTGTTTTTAGGTTGGGAAAAGTTAGATGTTAGCCAAACTGGATAATTTGAAGCCCTCATATAATGCTGAACATAATGCAAAATTGTGTAGCTACTGGGGAAAACAGTTTAACAGTTCCTGTTAAACTGAAATATAGAATTCCAATATGATCAAGCAATTCCACTCCTACTTATAGACCCAAGTGAATTTAAACAGATGTCAAATAAGACCTGTACACAAATGTTCATAGTAGCAATGCTTATAGTAGGGAAAAGGTGGAAACTACACGAATGTCCATTAACAATGGATAAACAAAATAACAGTTAAAATACAAAATGAACCCTAAATATCCAAGGAATCCTTGAGAAAGCATAAAGATGGAGGCATCACAAGGCCTACTTTCAACCTATATATTAAAGCTATAGAAATCAAAATAATATGATACCACATAATAACAATGAATTCATATCAAGCACAAAACAATTTATAAGACACGCTAAGAGAATCTTGAAATACACCAGAAAAAGGATTCACCTGTTATAGAAAAGAATAGAAATTCTCCATTTCAGAAATAATGCAAGTGAAAGAAATTTTTGTGTTAAAAATAAAATCACCCACTCAGATTTCAGTGTTAAAAAATTCTTCAAAAGTGAGTAAGAAGTAAAGACTTCTGAAAAATCACAAATTGAGAGACTAAATCAAAGTACACTTGCTTTTCAGAAATGCTAATAAAAGAAATAAAAAGGAAGACTTAAAGGTAGAATGTTAGAAACAAATATAAAATTTTAAATGGACAGAATAATTTGATCAAAGCCTTTCCAGAAAAGACACAAAGGCACATGAAAAAAATGGTTGACATCAGTCATCACCAAATTAAAACCTAAACCACAATAAAATACCACCTTACACAAGTGAGAATGACCTATAACAAGAATATTAGAAACAACAAGTGCTAGAGGGGTTTTGGAGTAAAGAAATTCTCCTGCACTGTTGGTGGGAATGCTATTTTGTGCCATTGGTACTTTTTTGGAAAACAGTGTGAAGATTACTTAAAAAAGTAAAGATAGCTATAGCATTTGATTCAGCAATTCCACTTCTAGGCATATATCCAGAGACACAAAAAACACAACAAAATCTGCACTCCTATGTTCATTTCACCAAAGTTCACAATAGCCATGACAGAGGAACAACGTAAAAGCCCATCATCAGATGACTGGACAGAGGCACCCTAGTCAATCTACTCAATGAAATTCTATGCAGCTGCTGAAAATTTCATATAGGATGGCTTCACTCATATGGGTAATATAAATAAACAAAACAATGAACATACAAATCTCACTAAATTTCACAGAATACAAGTGGTATAGGAGGGGAAGGGAAGGAACAAGATAGGGGTAAAGAACACTAGAAATATACAAAGATTGAGGTGCCATTTTTAAATCCTAAAATTATTATATCAATGCAAACAAAATAAATAATAAAGCTATATTAAAAAGTAACATTATTACCTACCCAGGTAATATGGGATAAGTTTATTCTCTAAAAAAACCCCAATTCCATATGAGTAACATTCAGTCTTTTGTCATATAATATTGATACATTAGGAGAAGTAGGTTGTGGACATAGAATTTGATGGTTGATACATAACTCACTACACAGATATCTTCTGGATGACTCCATAGAAAATTCAGTCATAATCTGAATCAGGGAAAGACATCCTATTTTTGTCTCTGGACATCTTATTTGGTACAATGTCTCCTAAGAACAGACAGCACATGAAGGATTCCATGAATCCCTCCTCTCCTGATCCTACATACATCCTCACTCTAACAAATGATAACTATTGTGCGGAATGTTATCAGTTAGAGATTGTTTTTCATATTAGAACTGAAGACATCCACACTGATGAAGAGTTACATGGTGTATATAAACAATAGAGTAGACCTCAGTAATCAGGATGAAATACTGATGAAATACTGCCATTTGGCAACAACATGGATGGACATAGAGGGAATTAGGCATAATGAGACGAGCCAGAAGGAGAAAATCAAGCATCATATGATTTTACTCGTGTGGTATATAGAAAAAAACCAGGCAAACATCTTACTATCAGACAAAAACAGACTTGTAGTCAACCAAATCAAATTAATGTCGAAGAAGGGTAGAGCAGGAGTAAAGGGAATTAATTTTTCAGTGAAAAAATAGCTGGAATGATGGTGACAAACATAATTATTAAATACACATGTTAACTTACAATGATGCACACTTAAACCTATATAAATATCATATTCCTTAATAAAATTAATAAAAAATAAAATAATTCAACATTTCACAATTTTATCCAACCTCTATGATTATGAAATCACACAAATTTCATAGGCAAAAGGATGGAGAATAGATGTTAAAGTTTTTAGAATACAGTTGAGTACAGAAGAATCAAATTAATTGTTAAATGAGACATAGAGGATCAGCAACTTATAGCACTACAGGTCAGTCTCTGCTGTGCAACCGATATGAACATACCATGAAATCAGGTGGAAGCTAGGCTCTATAGTGACCCCAGCCTGCCTTCAGCGCATTCCCTTTCTGATCCACCTTCTGCAACTTTGCTTATTCTGAGAGAGATTCTAAAAATATATCAGTAAAACTAGAAACCTTACTTGAGAATCTACTTCTATAGGACCTGAGCAAAGTTTAGCAAGTTGGTATGTGCAACAGCCTCAGGTTAGTCAAAATCAAATCATATTTCAATCCCAAGTTAAAATTAACTTGTGTTATGCTTGAGTAGCAATTTAAAAAGAATGTGGTATTGCAATAATCAAGATTGTTTTGCACTCACAATCCTATCACTTTGATGATTCTACAAACCGGAGGCTAAAATAGTTCACAGAATACAAAGTACCCCATTGATAAGATTTCTCAGCACTCCCTTAATGTCCTTGTCCCTCAGGCTGTAGAAAAAGGGGTTCAGCATTTGAGGAACAACAGTGTACATCACTGAAACCACAGCAGTCTTTCTGGAAGACTCAGTACTGCAGACTAATGTAAACTCCAAAACCTGTCCCATAGAACAAGGACAAAACTGACAGAGACAGGTGGAAATATCTTTAAACTTCCCTTCCACTGATGACATTCTTAAAACATGGGAGACAATTTGTACATGAAACTATCCCAGAAAGAGAAACATCCACAAATAAAACATCCACAACATATCAGGATGTTATTGATAAGAGTGTCAGAACATGAAACTTGATGACCTGAGCAAGTTCATAGAAGAAGTGGGGGATTTCTAGGTCTGTGCAGAAGGACAGTTGGAAAACCATAAGACTGTGGATCAGGGCGTTCGCAATGCTCATTAACAGGAAGAGTATAATCATTTTGCTACAGACTATGGGACACTTAGTCACCATGTACCTCAAGGGGCTACAGATGGCCACATAGTGATCATAAGCCATTGCTACAATGAGAAAATTCCCAAAACCACCAAAAAGCAAAGCAGAGCAAACCTGGGCAAGAAGCCTGGGTAAGTGATGCTCTGGTCATGTGCATGGATGTTCACCAGCATCTTTGGGATGGTGGTTGCACTCAAACAGATGTTAAAAGAATTTGGAGAGGAAGAGGTACATAGTGTATGACGATGAGAATCCAAGAAGCCAGGATGATGAGCAAATTCCTTAGGATGGTGATCAAATACATGGAGAGAAATAGAGAGAACAGCAAAAGTTCCAGTTATGCATCATCTGTCAGTCCCAGTAGAGAGAATTCTGAAACACCCATGTGATTTCCAGTTTTCATAGTGTTGATAAATCTGTTGGATGAGATAGAGTGAATATAAAATAAAATGAGTGGCCCCTGGACAATCAGCAGAAGCACGGAATGGGAACTTCTTAGAAATGAGACAGAGCCCTGTGGCATAGCAATTGAGTTCACCAGGTGTAGTCCACATGCTTTCCACAATCCCTAGTTCAAGACATGGTACAAGAGGAAACAATCAGATTGAATAAATAAATAAATAAATAAATAAAATCGGTTCTTTCTCCTCTCTCTCCCTACAAACCTGCCTACTACTCTTAACTTCTGCCTATGCCTTTCCTTTAAATTAAAAGAGGAAATGAATAGTGGTGTTACCACTGCAGACTTACTGTTGATATTCTCTCTGAGGTGAGAAGCAGTGATCCATGATGCCAAATTCTTCTGGTGAATTTTATATATGCTAATCTTTGAGAACCAGTGTGTAAACAAAATGGAAAAATTGTGTATTCTGTGAACTCAAATGAATAGTCAAATCATTTGGGAATATGCTGCTTGTTTCTCAGTTCAACCATTT
>RJWH01011121.1:0-13568 GCA_004363575.1 Solenodon paradoxus | reverse complement strand
AAATAAATGTCCCTCTCGATTTTTAGACAGAATAGATGAATAGGAGAGGAGAACCCAGCATATGAGGGGAGGAGGAGGAGGGGTGAGAGAGAGGAGAGAGATAATGACTGATTCAGCGCTTCCTTCCTAGCATGGCACTGTGCACGGTGCTTCCCATAGGGAGGTGCTGAGTCCATTTGAAACTAAGTGTTTTCAGATACTAGTCGACTTCTCTGTCTGAAATCACCCGTAAGCACTGAATGTCCTCTTTTAACAGTGTGCTGGCTTGGCTTAGACATAAACTGTGGTATCTAGTGTTGGGTAATTGGATATGGGAGCTCACATTTATTTTTGGTAGCTTACCTAGATCCCTCTGGAGTAAAAGTTCCTCTTGATTTTTAGACAGAATAAATGAACAGGAAAGGAAAGCCCAGCGTATAGCTGACTTCATAACTCTTCAGCTGTTTCCTGCAAGGCTGAGGTTCAACTTGCAAACACGTACTACAAGTTCTCTTCTGCATTTCCGATGTTGAGGGTGTCTTTGTGAGGGCTGACCCCCAGGGCTTTGCTGAGTTGAAGGAGGCTGGGAGGAAGAGGCCTGCAGCACATCTCTGGAGCGCGAGTGACCTGAGCATGACCGAGGTCTGGGCTACGAGGCCGATGGCCAGAGAAAGCATGGCGGAGGCCACGACTGATGCTTTACAAGTATGCTCCTCGCTGGGAAGGCAGGGGACAGAGAAGATAGCATTCTCTTCCAGGCTTGCAGGAACTCTCGGGGCTATATAGTGTGAGATGACGAAAGTCAATTTAGGAGCCACTTGTAAAAGTAATTACAGGATGAGAGAAAGAAGAAGGATTCTGCTACTACAGGCTGTGAAAACTAATTAAATCAGCAAGCATTCATTGAGCTACCAACTATATAGCAAGCATCTTAAAGGATGAATCCTGGGAGACACATATGATAAAGATAGACTCTTGCCTTGTGCTGGGCTCTTGGGGGCCAGGGCAAGGAGATGGGGTACAATGGAGACAGTAACCAAAATACTGATTTTGTTATGTTCCAAGGTTGGTGATATGATAGAAAGTGAAAAGGGTTATGTAGTAAAGATGCCATATGAAATTGACTACAGTTTTAGAGATAAGATTGGCCTTGGGGTGATTCGAAGAATGACCCTGATGGGTAAAGAAGTGGGCAGATGGTGTGTCCTGGTGGAGTAGCAGTTAGGCTGCCTCCTCCAAAGGAGTGCAGTCCACATACCTCTTAAGGACCTGGGTTTGCGTCCCAGGTTCAGGGGAACAACCAATGTGAATAACTAAATAAAAAACAAAGGGCTTGTTCCACTTCTCTCTTCCTACCTACCTGCCTACTTGCTTTCATCCTGCCTGGCCTTTTCCTTAAAAAAGGGTGGGTGGTGGTGGTGGAGTAGGAAGACATCCAACTTCCAAGCAGGGGACATACCAGGTGCCCAGAGGCCTAAATGGCTCTTGCGTGTTAGAGACTGGTTGACAGCTCATGTGGCTGAAGCCTTAGATGCAAGGTGGGGAGAAGAAAGACATGGGGTTCTTGGAAAGGAAGTTGGGCCAGAGGGGAGGACCTCAAAGCTAAGCTCAGGAGTCTGGGTGTTTCAGGAAAGGGAATGAGGAGCCCTGGAAGCCTCTTTAGGTTGGGTGGTGATCTTGTTTTACTAAGATACCATGGCAGGGATGTGGAGGCTGGCGTGTGAAGTGTCCTGAGTCTGGGGACAGGACTTGAAGCAGTCGAGGTGCAAAGAATCAGAACTTTGCAGCTGCAGTGGAAAGAGCAGAGCTCGGGGCCCCGCTCGTTCTTGGAGAATTCTTTTGACTCTCCCACTGAGACTTTGTAAAATTTAAAATCTTTCTAAGGAAATCTTGAAAAGTACTTGGGAGAGAAGCTTATTCAAACCTTTGAAAGTTCTGAAAATGGATTGCATTTCGGCTAGCAAAGAAAGTATTATTTCAGGCAATCTGGAATGTGTGTGGACTGATTACTCAGCACAGTCACTTAATCTTTCAGAATTAGGTGGGAGGGAAGCTATTTTCGTGACCTTCAATCTTCTTCCAGAACTCTGTCCAAGTTCCTCCCAAATGGTCGGTGAATTTTTCTTATTCAGATCCAGCACCCCAACTGTTCAGCGCACATCTGTAAGCTGTAAGAAGCTTGATTTCAGCCATCCCTTTTTTTTTTTTCATCTCTTGCTTTCCACCTGAACAAACAAACCCGAGTCCATAGGTTCATGTTCTGTGTTAGAAGTTTGCACAATTTGTAACCTAAGATGGATGCAGCTGAGACACCTACAGGTTTGGAGCTTGGATTAAAGAAGAGGAGTGGAATCTTTTCATTTTTTCTTTATTTTGAGAAAAGCTTGGCAACTTGGACTGTTTGAAGGAGCGATTATATAAAATACCTCCTGCTAATTGGGATAAACTGTCACCTTATTTTCTTTAGATTGGGTTTAAACATTTCTGCTCACAATTTAGAGCTTTTCCATGGTGAATTTAGACTGAGAATGTTTTGAATCCTTTTTTTTTTAAGGAAAGGTGCAGGCAGGAATGAAGGTGAGCAGAGGCAGGCAGGGAGAGAGAGGAGGAAGAAGTACTTCACTTATTCAGTTGTTCATCTTGGTTGTTTCTTTGGTCCCAGGACACGAACTGGGATCCTTGGGATGTATGTCGGTTGTGTTGGCTGAAGGTGGCGGAGCCAACTGCTTCACCACCAGGCCATACCATACTTTGAATCTTGATAATAAAAACCTTGCAAAATTGACCTGCTTTTTGGGTTGAGACATTTCCAGCTTATGAGGTTCCATTTATCAATTACAAAGGTTTATACTTAATCTTCTTTGAGACTTAAAGAGTTCAGAAAGTTCTTGGCATGTTTCTTGGAGGTTAGACAAAGAGCAAGAAAAATGACCTACCTATGGGCTACGTCACTTATGTGTGACTGTTCTGCATTGGCCACAAAGCAGTGATTCTAGTGATGCAATGTGCTAGAGGGCAGACTCCAGGGCAGATAAGGTGGTTTATGAATGCCACATTAGTCCAAATTCCACAGTGAATTAGCAATTTCAGTTATTTTATTAAGAGCAGTTCTGTGTAGTAGTTATGGTAAAGGAATAACTGAAAGTTGACTTGGTATTGACACTGACTAAAATAAACTTCTGAAATTGTTCACTACCAAGAATTAGTTTCTTAATGTTACGAATGATTCTGCAAAGACACACATACTGATGTTAGATTGGCATTTTTTTCCCTATGTATAGGCAAGCCTGTGCCTTGAAATGTATAGATTATTTATTTGCAGTAAGGTCTATTGTAAAATTGAGTTATTTTTTATTCCTGAGGGTTGGTTTCATTCACTTAGTTGAGAATTTATTGACTTTCTCCTGGGTGCTTATCCTTGTGTTAGGAGATAAATGGAACTTATCCCTTGTCCTTGGAGAGAAGATATTTTAATGAGAAGCAGGATAACATCATTATAATATAATATGATAAGTGGTGAAATATTCATTAAAAAACTTGAATATGGAGAATTTCAGCTCTATGTCAAAAATTTGCCAACCTTGAAGAAATGGAAAGATTTCTAGATTCAACCATCCAAAACTGTTCCAGGAAAACACTGATAACTTGAATAAACCAATCACAAGTACTTAACTGAAGCAGAAATTAAAAGCCTCCCCCCCAAACAAGAGCCTGGAAATAGATGGCTTCACTAGCAAATTCTGTCAAACAGCCAAAGAAGACCTAATTAATGCCCATCTTCCTTAAATAAAATTTAAGAGGAGGAACCCCCCCCCCGCCCCCACACCTGCCGGAATACATTTGTGAGGCTATCATTGCACTGATTCCACAATCAGGCAAGGGCGGCACCACAAAGTACTGCTGGCGAATATAGATGAAAAATCCTCAACAAAATCTTGGCATACTAAATTAAACAACACATTTTAAACATAGTACATCGTGATCAATTGGAATTTATTCCAGGGATGTAAGGATGATTTAACATATGTAAATCAATCAATTTACCATATCATATCAACAAAGGGAAAAACAAAAGTCAGATGCTCATATCAGTAGATGCAGAGAAAACATTCAAGAAAACTCAACACCCATTCATGATAAAACACTTGCTAAAATGGGAACAAAAGGCACATATTTCAGCCTAAAAAAAGTCATATATGATAAACCCACAGATAGCATCATACTCAGTGTTGAAAAACTGAAAAATTTCCCCCTAAGATCTGGAAGAAGACAAGTAGGCCCACTTTCACAAATACTATTGAACGTAATTCTGGAAGTCCTGGCCAGAAAAATAAGCAAGAAATGAATATTAAAGGAATCCAAATTGGAAAAGCATAAAGCTATCATTATTTACTGATGACATGATATTATACTTAGAGAGTCCAAAAGACTACCAAAAAACTGTTAGAAACAGTAAAACTAAAGCAACAAAGTGGCAAAATATAAAATCAATACACAAAATCAGTAACATTTCTATATAGAAACAGTGAACTAAAGAAAAAACAAATCAGAATGAAATCCCATTCACAGTTGCACTAAAAAGACAAAATACTTGGGAATAAAATGAACAAAGAAAAGGTAGAAGATCTTTAGACTGAAAACTCTAAGATATTGAGAAAAGAAGACATGGAGATGGAAGAATATTCCATGCCCATGTGTCAAAAAAAAATTGACATAGTTAAAAATGGTCGTCTTATCCAAAGCAATGTACAGATTGAATGCAATTCCTATCAAGATTCCAGGGAAAATTTTCAAGGAAATTGAGCAAACAATACTACGTATGTATAGAACCGAAATATGCTTCAAATAGCCAGAGCTATCATCAGAAACATTTAAAAAAGTTGGAGGAATCACACTCCTCAACTTCAGATTGTACTACAGAGTGATTGTCATCAAAACAGTATGGTATTGGAATAGAAGCAGATGCAGATCATTGTAATAAAATTTGGAGCCCAGAATGACACCCATGTGGGCAGCTAATCTATGACAAAGGAGCCGAACTTACAATGGAGGAAGGGAAGTCGATTCAACAAAGGGTGTTGGGAAAATTGGACAGCTACCTTCAAAATAGTAAAACTAGATTACTCATTACTGTCATACATACATACTGTTTTTGGGGGAAGTGACACCTTTGGCAAAAGAAACTGAAGTGAAATTAGACAATTGAGACAACATCAAACTAAAAAATTTCTGTGCTGCCAAAGACGCTACCACTACAGTAAGCCACTGAATGGGAGAAAATATTTGAACAACATACATCAGACAAGAGCTTAATTTCCAAAATGTGTAAAGAACTTATATACTTCAACAATAAAAAATGCAAATAGCCCACTCAAAAATGGGTGGAAGAACTGAATAGACACCGTTCTACAGAGGAAACACAGGTGACTACAGATACATGAAAGAATTCTCTACATCACTCATCAAAGAAATGCAAGTAAAAACCACAATGAGATGCCACCTCACGCTGGTGAGAATGGCTTATATTGGAAACTCTAGAAACAGCAAGTGTTGGAGGGGGTGGAGAAAAAGGACCCTCCTATGCTGTGGGTGGGAATATAAATTAGTGCAACTTCTGGAAAACAGTGTGGAGATGCCTCATAAAAATAGAGACAGTGTTATTCAATCCTGCAAGCCCACTTCCAGACATATACTCAGTGAAAGCAAAGACTCATCAGAAAGGAATCTACATGCCTGTGTACATAGTAGAACAGTTCACAATGGCTGAGACATGGACGCAATCTAAATGCTCATCAACAGAAGACTTTGTAAAGAAGCTATAGCGGACTACTCAATGAACTCTAGGTAGCTGTTTTGCACCAGCTTGGATGGAACTGGAGGTGGTTATGCCAAGTGAAATAAACCAGAAAGAAAAGAGAAGTATAGGATAGTTTCACCTCTTCTGTGAATGTGAAGAAAGAAAACAAATGAACAGAAAAATCTCAACCAAATTCACGGGATGCAAGATGTTGGTTTGTTGTGGAGTTGGGAGCCGGGAGGAAAGGAAGGAGGGAGCAAGGTGGGGGCGGAAAGCACAGGGACTCTGGTGGGGGGTGTGGTGTCTAACACACAGTGTGAGATGTGAATTCAATATCCTAAAGAGCATATACAATGTAAACAAATGAGATAATGAAGCAATAAAAAAGGATGAAAACATTTGTGATGCAGTCACACAAGTACTGAATAACAAGAATGAATGAAGGACTTCACTTGACGATTTGGAAGACAGTCCGAAACAAGGTTGAACAAAGAAGCCAGACATGACAGCATTACTCTGATTCCATTTCTGTAATGCTCAGAAATAGGCAAGACTTAATCCATGCTATTGGAAGTAAGGAAAATGTGTGGGTAGGAGTTGAAAGGAACTGCGAAGTGGGACTTCTACAAGGCTTGCCATGTTTTGTTTTTTGATCTGATTGCTTGCTGTGTAATTCAGTGTATGAAAACCCATGTACCCATGCACGGTATACTTAGGATTTGTACATTTTGCTGTATTTCTTTTCTGTGTGCATATTCAGCTTCAGTGAAGAGCGAAATATATGAATTAGTAGACAAAAGGATTTTAAGTTTTAGAAGCAAATTTTGATAATAAGTCCTGATGGTACCTGCTCATTTAGGAAAACTGACACCCTGGTATCTGAATTTTTCATTCAAGGCTTCTCTCTCAGGACTGCTTCCTACCCCTGTTGTGGAAGGAACACCAACTAATGGAATAACGTTTAAAAAAGAGTTAGAATTTTGTTTCTGTTTTGAAAAGTCTGTCATAATAACCAGGTGAAATATTAAGAAGGATTAAACGCTGACAGTGCCAAAGGGGAAGATAGCCTTGATTTTGGAAATGCTTCTATGGTAGAATCAGCTGGATATGGTTCGTGTTGAAGGTAAACTTCTGATCCGGAATATAGTAACCCAGGAGGGGCTGCTGTAAGGTTATCAGGTCCAAGGATATGTGGGGAGGGGCAAACTGGTGAGGGTGTATTTAGGTGATGTCCGAGACTTTAAGGTATCCAGGCAGAGATTCCCTAGGGTTTTAGAAAGTACATGAAGTGCCTGAGAGAATGATTTGTGACCATTGGTATTTGGATGACAATTGAAACCTGGAGAGATTTCTCAAGAAATCAATGTGAGCCTTGATTTCTCAAGAGCAAAGATTCTTAACCATGCCTGCTCGTTAGAATTACCTTGAGAACTTTCCCCAAATACCCGTGCCTGGGTCATTGGAATGCCAGCAGTCTACACAGTGAAAGAGGTCAGAGTTGGGGTCAGGGGTAGGTGAGAGTAAGTTAAAATGCCACAGAACTCACTGTTCTTCCTAAGATTCTGCTGGTTTTCTTGAATAAATGTTCCCTAGATTGTGGCAAGCCTTTGGTTAGTTTCCAGAGTTTTGATCACTTTATCCAGTTTTATCACATTGACAGAGGAGAGAATTTTTGGAAGTCTTTACTCCTACACCTTTTCCTGACATCCCAGTTGATTTTTTTGTAGAAAGTTCTTTAAGATGAGCTGAGTGGTTGTTTATAGTTTGTTCCGGAAATGCTCCTAATAATTAGTTATTAGAAATCTGAAAACCCATCCATAAGGACCAACTAATAAAAAAACCCATGTTGTGTCTTTATAGCAGACTATTATGCATTTATTAAAAGAATGAGGTAATTTTCACTGTGCCGAGAGAGAAAATATTCAAGGGATAATGCTAAATGGAAAACAAGAGTTGCAAAATAGTATCAGTAGTCTATTTGTTTGAAGGATTGAATAAACGGGAAAACAGGTGTCTGCAATGTAAACATGAGATTTCTAAAATAACATTTTTTTTCCCTCTGGAACAGAAGCAACACTGTGGGGGTGCTTTTCAGTTCTTCACCTCCGCTTACTATTATTTGAAGTTTTGAATATTAGTTTGAAATAACTTCAAAAAATCACTGGAGTGTATACCCTGGTGACTCAGGCATTAAGTCTGTAGCTGGGACATAGTCCACATAAAGCCCAAGGACCTAGGTTCATGACCTGGGGCCAGGGGGCACAGCTAAATAAATTGCTCTTCCTCCTCTCCCTCCCTGCCTGCCTTCCTTTCTGCCTTCCTTTCTTCCTTCCTCTTAAAAAATGTCACTGAATATTTAACTTACTTTTTAAACTTCCAATAGATATGTGTTAGTTTAAGGTCTGCAAATGAAAGATTGCAATAGCTTGAAAAGATTTGTGTCATACTACTTTTTTGTTTCTCTAAAGTGAGCACTCAAGATGTAATTTTAATGCTTAAGAAATCATCTTGCCTGTTAAAAAGAATTCTGTTTTAATTTTGATCAGTGAGGCTAATCCACAAGTGGTAATGACTAATCTCTTTTCTTTTCAGCCCGGTGACTCTCTAGACTTTGTACATTAGAATCCACCCCCTGAAAAAGTCGCTCATTCTCTTTCATAAGAAAAATAGCAGCCATCCTTTGTCACCTTTATTTTTATCTTGGAAGGAGGAATAATCACTCAGTTCTGAAGTATCGTGAGTAGGTAGAATTGAATCATCTGAGCTGCAAACCTCCCTGTAAACTGGAGAAAAAGGAACTCGACCAGTGTATACATACAGGTTCTCCAGGCCCTTTTTTTTTATTAGCTTCTCTGTGAAATCCATGCGATTTCATTATGTCTTATCTCATTTTCCTGTTATGAAATGGGGTTTGCAGCATTGTATCTTCTCGTCTGTTTTCAGATCACAGAACTGTGCGGTGCGAAGCGGGTTGGTTATTTCGGTCCAACCCAGTTTTACGTTGCCTTGAAATTAATCGCTGCAGCACAGACTGGCCTCCCTGTGCGGATCGAGAGCATTCAGTGCGGTAAGTCTCCCATATTTGTGCGTGTTGTCCACGACAGCTTTCTTGTTTGTGAGGACTATCTTTAGTGGGTTTAAAGCCTATTCTGGAGCTTTTGTGGAATTTCCCCTGGCTTCCTTTCCTTCTGGAAAGGAAAATGAGAAAGCAGAGCAGGTAGTTCAGTTTCTTTTTTGAATGTGAAAAGATTCAGAGTGACCTGAAGATCAATTCCTTTAGCTGACTTGCAGTTCAAATGGGTTTTGTTCTTTAGTTGGAAGGGACTAGGACAGGAATTGTGGTGCCCCTCCCTGCTTGTCTCATCAGAGATGGTCACCCTTTCATTCTCAGGTGCCCACAGCACTATTGTAATGGTGATCGAGTACTTTGGGACTGCCTGGCATTTTGGCAGAATGGAGTTTTTGAACTTCATGTTTTCCTGTCTTGCCGTCCCTGCCCCGGGCCCACCATTCCTTCAGCACTTTCCACGACTTAAACAGAAAGCGAAGCCCCAAAGTTTTAGCACCACTACTACTGCCTCAGTACTGGTTTCCCATGTCTGAATGAAGAGGATGATCCCAGGCGTTTCTGAGGTCTTCTGTTAATTCATTCTGATGTAAGCGACTCTCATATGTCCACACAGCGATGTAGGAACTGTCTCCTTGCATTCCTTTTGAGATGCGACCCACTCCACTTTCACGTCTGCCCTGAGCTGTCCTAGGTAGCATGGAAGTGGGTTCAGAATTTACGCTTCGTCCATGGTAACCCTGGGAGAAGACTCCAAATAGCTGAGAAGATTCTGCTAACTGACTACAGGAAAGCAAGCCCCTTCCCCTTAAGCCTGGGGGCTGCAGTGATTCTGCTAATCTTGAGTAAAGGCTTAGTGTGTGCCAGCTGCTGTCTCATTTAGTCCTCACAACATCCTGCTGAATTAGGTACCGTGTCCGGTCTGCACTGCCCAGGGTAGACTGGATAGCTAGCATCCCTGGAGTTCAGTGCTTTAATGAGACAAAGGTTCACTTCCTGCTTTCCAGTGGGTCAGGGTCACTTGCTGGGGCAGCTGCCCTCCATGCAGTGGCTCTGTGATCTTGGCTGCTTTATCTTGTTGCTACTTCAGCACAGTACCTGTTCCCACGATCACCACAACAGAGAACGAGTGTCTCACCCTGGCAGTTCAAAACTTCGGCCTGGATGTCACTCACATTACCGCTGCGCATGGTGGGTTGGCCACAGCTTGTCCCCTGGACCCAATGACCTGCAGCACAGACTGAAGGAGATGTCAACGCCTGCAAGGAGGGGAACTGGGCCATTTCTGGTAGTCTCAGCCATGGTACTGTGATTACCCTGACTTACAGATGTGGAAATTGATGTTTGGGGGGGTGTGAGGTCATTTGCCTAAGAATGCAAGGTTAGCACAGTTGGGAACCAGGCTTTTAACCTCTAGTGCGCATGGACTTCACTGCTATGCAAGGTAGCATTTTTTTTTCTCAAAATTTGGTTCACTTTCAGCTTTGATGTCTTTTAAGACCTACATGAGGTTAAGATGTTTGGTTAAACACTTATTAAAATTTTATGATTTTAAAAAAATTCTGCCTAAGGAGAGTCTCAGTATAACTTTGTGTAGATGTATTTCCTTAAGAAAACTAAACTGCATTAGGCTGGGATTCTAATAAATCGTATGACAGAAGTAGGGTTATTGACAATATTTACATGGAGTTATGTTCTCTATCTAAATTATTTTTAAATAGAAGAGAACAAATATGTAACCATAAATTGAAAATTAAATTGTGTATGTGTATTTGTGTATCTCAAATAAATATGTTCCTGGGTAAAAAATAGAATAGAATAAAATGAAGAGAAGATTCAACTTGCTTTGAAAAAGAGTAGCTTCTTCCCAATTATTCTTTCTGTTTAGTAAACTGCTGACTATAAACCTTAATCATGAAATACTTTCTGAATGGAAAAAAAAAAAATCTGACCGAAGGGTATCTCTGAGTGTTACATAATATGATTTTATGAAACTGGTTTCTTGACGGAGCATTTCAGTGGCAGGCATGATGTTTGCTGGTACAAGACATAGCAGTCACTGCTCTAAGTCACTTGGTTTGATTAGTTTATGAAGTTATATCACATTGAATTTGGATTTGTGGTTGGCACCGATAGTTTCCATTCCATCATAGTCATTACACTTTATTGTGTAATATCTTCCAACTTTATCTTTGGAAAAGTTAGAAATAGTTCATTCCATACAACAATAAATGTCTGACACTTTTGCTGCTTATTTTAAGTCTTTTACTTGATTTGTGCCCAGAGCTACAGTTTAAGTTCTGGAAGGGAAGAAGGAGGAGATTTATCTAAGTTTTCACTTTGTAAAGGGTTGGCACTGTTTCACGATACAAGGTTTTCTTAGTTGTACTTCACAAACACTAATGCTGCCCTTTACCTCTGAGAGGTTAAGTACGCTCAGAGTTAATTCTAAATTGTCTTCCTTCATGTAAAGATTTATTAAATAAAAGTTATTTGCAGACGGTCTGTGTTGAGTGAGAATGAGGGTAAGATTGGGCCAGACATTGGACTATCACCTAGAACTTTGCAATTTGTCGCTTGAAATTCTATTAGCTTGATGTTTAGTGACACCAAACTTGAAGGCCTGAGAGAATGTTCTGTGAGAACCTAATCTGCAAGGCTGTGGTAGCCCCAGTCCCACCCAGGGACTTGAGTCCAGTGTTACTTCCGTGATAGTCACACCCTTACTTCACGAAGAGCAAGAGCACGTGCGTGCGTGCGTGCTCTAGTGAGTGAGTGCGTGAGTGATCCAGCCTTCCTGTTACAGTCAGTTTTCACTACCATCAAGGCAGGAACCTAGGAGTCATTCTTGATTCTTCTTCTTCTCTCAATCCCCTATTGAATCCATCAAAAGTCCTAGCGACATGGCTCCAGTTCACTGCCTGCCCCTCCACCGCGCTGCCTCTGTGAGACCAGGACCCCACCAGCCACTCATCTGGATACAATGGTTTTATCTTTGGTTCCCTGGCCGCCTCTCTTCTCTCCTCCAATCTGTCTTCCCACACAGCAAAGAGAGCCATCTTTTCAAAATATCCATTAGATTATTTTACCCCTTTCCTCAAAATCCCCTGGTGGTTTGCTTATTGGATTTAACACCAAATTTGGTATCTTTACACTCATCTGCATAATCTCATTCCTGCCTACTTCTCAGTTTCTGAGACTTCTCCCCTTGCTTACAATCTGTCCCCCATTTCACTCACTTTCTAGGTATTTCTGGATGATTTCTTGCCTTTTGCGGGATACATGCCCTTGTTATCTCCAGATCTTGCATTTCTAGCTGTCTGTTCTGCCTCCCTTTCCTCTGCAGGGCTGGATCCTTTTTCTTTATCCAGAGACCATAGCCACTAGCCTATCAAAGGTCATGTCAAATGAATTAATTAACAAAGGAACCAACATATAGTAAAACTGGCTCAAGAAAAATAGTCAGAAACATTCGTAGTTGTGGGAAGAAAGAATGCTGGAATAAGATTGCTAAATTACATATAAAGTTGATAAATTTATTGCCCCTACAGAGCAATAAAACCGTAACTTTATTATACTTTTCTAAGATGAAACTCATGCAGTACTATTGGACAAGAATTATTTGTTAGCTAACATTTTCTGCAGGTTTAATACCTACACTTTCAGTGTTGTAAAACACTTGTTCAAGAATAAATAGTAAGTCAAAACAAAAGTGTATATTCCTAGGAGGTTGGGGATACATACTTGGATGCGCTAGTTAGATTACGAATCTGTGTGATAATGCAGCCCCTACATTATTCTCTCTCAGCGTCTGCTCCCTCATAGACTTATAAGAGTTCATACATATTCCTTTACAGGACTGACTACTATTTTTGACTGTCTTCACTAATCTACAAGCCTTCCTATGAGCAGGGAAGAGAATCTGGAAACCCTGCACTCTGGCCTTGCTTATTGAATGAATGAATGAATGAATGAATGAAGAGATGAAAGCTTATGCATGGGAGTGACTCTTAACCATCTGGTGCTCCTTCAGGCAAAACAATTGGAATTCAGATTCATCTGGCACTCCCGAGGGGCTTTTACCACATCTTCTTTTTCAGGCCCCGATTCCCAACCTACTCTTCACTTGAGAATTATGTGGAGAGCTTTAAGTGTAAAATAAAAAATGCAGGTGGCTGGGGTCGCTGCCAGAAGTTCTCATTTAATTTGTCAGGGGTGCAGCTTGAACATCAGAAGTTTTAAGAGCTCTCCCTATTACTGTATTTTTATTTCCTTACATCCTCAAAGACTAGCTGTTCTGACAGTTACCTGATCTACATTCTTTAATTTTTAAAGTTGAAGCAACCTTGGTTGCAACAACATTTAACTTTTAGGAGTGCAGATTCACTCTTCTTTAGATGTATTCCACACCATGACCCCCAGTAAAGTTCTGATAACCCTTCCCCACTGTGCGCTGGGCCCCACTACCCTTTGCTCCCTCCTCCTCCTGTTTTGGTAGCCTCGGTTCTGTTCCTTTGCTTTATTTCTTTGTATTCCATATACAAGTGAGATCATCTGCTGTCTTTCTCTCTCCTCTGACTTAGCTCACTGAGCATCATCCCCTCTAGTTCCATCCATGTTGCAAATGACAGGGTTTCATCTTTTTTTATTTTTAAGGAAAGGTATAGGCAGGCAGGCAGACAGGAAGTGAGAGGAAGAAGGAGCACTTTCCTTATTTTTCTCAGT
>RJWH01011120.1:0-13577 GCA_004363575.1 Solenodon paradoxus | reverse complement strand
GTTGTTGTCCTCCAGCGCCTTGTGCAGCACCTCGCGTTCGTGCTCGCGCCGCTCCGCCAGCTGCTTCAGCACCTGCGCCTCCTGCGTCTGCGCGGCAGGCGGTGAGCGGCGACCGGCCCCGCCCAGTGCCCCTCCCCCGCCCAGTGCCAAGCCGGCCTCCCCTGCCAGCTGCGCGCGTGTCCTCCGGGAGCTACAGCCGGAGAGGGCGACCAGCAGCTCGAGGAGCCCTCGGCCTCACCGCGACCCCACCCCGGCCCGTGGCGCCCCCGGGCTGCTGGAGGAGCACTCTTGGCCTCCTTGGGCCGTCCCTGTCTCCTCGGGCGTCTGCCCCTTGCTCCCTAAGGAGCTCAGGACGCTGGAGGGTCCCCAGGGCTGCTGGGTAAAGCACGGTCTGAGCAAGAAGCCCTGGGCTGTCGGCGCCACACTGTCCCGCCCGCTGGCAATGAATCTGCGGAGGGGAGGCGCCCTGGGAGAAGAGCCCAGACCCTCCCGGGGCATTTAGCCACCTGCCCTGGCTGCCTCCAGAACTGCCACTGGGTCCCACCCGGGTGCTAGTCACCACTAGTTAACACCAGCAGGCCTGGATCATCCAGATGTGGGGATGCCGGGCACGCCCCTGCTCATGGGCTTGGACACCAGGACGGGATGGACACTCCAGAGCGTGTCCTTGTCTGTGTGTCTCAGAGGAGCTGGTGTGAGGAAAAAGGGCCTGGCCCCACCTCCCCCAGCCTCAGCGGCTAGAATGTGGGACGTCCTTTCTTCCTGCCCAGCAAAAGGACACCAGCCTAGCCTCCTGGGACCACCACCTGACCCCCTTCTCTTCAGGGCTAAGGGCCCCACCCCGGGGCCCCATTGCGGCTGGTTCCATGTCCCTTCAGCTGGCTTCCATCGGGGATCCTCCTTCCCCTCCCCATTCAGTCTCCCAGGAGGAGGCCCAGGATCTGTGAGACCCTCTCAACCCAGGCCAAGGACCCTGCATCCGGGGGACCCTATCCATGGCCAGCCAGGCCTCTTGGTCACGTTCCTCAGGAGTGGGGTGGGGGCTCCTACCTTCCTCCGCTCCTCGGCTGCCTCCAGCCGCTTCTGCAGCTCCTCCAGGGAAGTGTCCTTCCTCTTGGGGGGGGAGGAGAGCACAGGGCTCTCTGGAGACAGGTCGGAAGGGGACTTGAGAATGACCTCGAAGCTCTGGCCAGAGGCCCTCTTGTCCAGCTGCTTCACCTCCATGTCTGTGGGACACAACCAGATGGGGCTTGGGGAGGGCCAGCCAAGACAGATGGGGCATGGGGATGCTCCCCGCGAGGGTCCAAACCAAAGGCCGAGGGAGAGGCGTCACGGCTCGTGCAGGACTCCCAGGCTTGAGCCCCTGGGTGGCCTCCCCCACCAGAGGCCCGTCTTAGCAGCCAGCCAAGCCAGGGGGTCCAGAGAGCCAGAGGAGGGGAGCAAGGCAAAGAAGGGTGGGCACTCACCCCCATACTGGTAGATGGTGTTGGGGTGCGGCTGAGAGTAGAAGCAGGAGCAAATGAGAGACAGCACCGACAGCTCCTTCATCTTCTCCTTGTAGGCTGTGGGCGTGATGCCATCATGAGCGGACGCCGCCTGGCCTGTGCACAGACCTCCCCCAGCTGCCCTGCCTGCCGGCCTCTGGCCCCAGCTCTGCCTCCCCATCACGCTCCTTGGACGAGCATCCCTGGTAGTCAGTTTACGGCACTCTCCTTTGTGTTCCCACATCCCCGACTCCATGCGTCTCTTTGCTCCCAGATGTGGGTTGACTGTGCCTTTCCCTGGGAACGCCTCCCCTCTGGGGATTGTCCTGTACTCGTCTCTCTTCTCTCATCCCTGTCTCTCAGTGCCTGTGCATGCCTCTCTGCCTCTCTCCCTCTCCTTTTCTCTCCTGACCTTCTGTCGGTGTCTGTTCACCCTCCTGCTGACGGTCACCATCTCTGTTATTCTGTCTCTGATTCTCATCACCTTTTGTCTCTCAGGTGGTGTTCTGGACACTTGCTCACTCACGTAGACAAGATTAGCCACAGCACTCATCCCTGGGACGAGCATGGATGAGAGCCTTCCACAGGCAGCACGCTCCCGACTGTACATGTGGGTGAAGCTTGGGGCCCTCCTGCCCGCCCCCCATTTGCCCTGATGTCCTGGGGTGGTGCGGCCACCCCAACATGAACCAGGCTCTCACCAGACACCCCGGCTTCTCATCTCCACCCAAAGGAGAGGGAGCTGTCCGTTCAGCACTGCAGCCACCCTCAAACTCTTGCAGGGCGCATGCCTGCAGCGGGGGTGGGGGGTGGGGGGGGGTGGGGGGGTGGTGGGGGGGTGGGGGCGGCCATCCCAACCAGAAAAGGAGGCAAGCCTGGCTGCTGTGGCCCTGGGCTGGGTCAGGGGAGGCCATGATGTCCACTCATAGAATGAGTGCCTTCCCATTTCTACCGCTCCAGCAGGCCCCAGAGACTAGGGGGCTCAGAAACCCCTCGGTGGTCGTGCGCTGGCTGCAGAGGTTGCTGTCCAGACTGCTGCTCCAGGAGGAGGGAGTCACCTTCCAGGAGGGGAAAGAGTGCTGTGACCTGCAGCGCCCTCTCACCGGCAGACAGGAATTTGGACAAGCAGTCCTTCAAAGGTACCACATTTTTCTGATCAAGTCTCACACAAGATGGTGTTTTACACTCGTGTGAACATGGCATGGCCTGGTGGCTCAGGCTAGCACTAAGCTGGCGAGCAAGGAGGGCAGGGCCGCCTTGAGCAGGAGAGACTGAGATCAAAGGTGCGGAGGGCCCAGCCGCCTCTGGATGGAGCCTGCTGGCTGCAGAGGGAGCAGCCGGAAGCAGCAGGGAGAGCCTGCAGGGGGCTGGAAGGGGACAGTGAGCTGGCCACTGCTGAGAGGGAGTGGGGGAAGGCCACGAGGGTGAATCTCAAAGGGGATTTGGCCTGACCTGCCCTTTGGATTTTTCACAGGAAGAATCCGTTCATGCGGTGTTATTATCAACTATTTTTTGAAGAAAGAAGCACTTTTCCTACTTAGTTATTAGTTGTTTATTTTGGTCCCCAACCCTGTACTCCTTACCCCGCTAGCTTTCGATCCCGCCCGGCCATCTCAGACACCTAGCCACGAGGGCATACCCTTAGGTTTTTGTCTTGTGTTTTTTGAAGAGAGGAAGGTGGGAAGGGAGAGGAGAAAGAAGCGTCTTTATGTTTTTGTTTTTTCACCATGACCCGGGTCTTGAATCTGGGCTTTTTGTGCTTCACAAGCCAGTGTCTCAGACCCTGAGCCACAGGGGCAGGCCCTACGCTCTTCTTCTAACAGCAGGTGCAGGCAGGAACAGAGAGGAGGGAGGAGCTGTTGTTTATTTTTATTTAATTGCTCATCCTGGTCGTTTCCCGGTCCCGGGACTAGAACTGGGAACTCCGGGATGCATGCGGACTGTGCCTGGTGGGATACACCAGGGTCACCAGGGTGCACCCACATTCTTAAGTTTTGAAAAGAGCCCAGGGACAGGCAGCAGACATGCGCAGGGAGCAGAACTGGCGCGACTCGGCAGACCAGCGGGTTCTGGGCATTTGGAAAGACTAGGAGGCAGCAGCCCTGCGGCCAGAAGGGAGGGTGGGGAAGGGACGAGAGGGGACCTGGGGCTAGGAAGCAGGGGATGGGGCCTAACTCCAGGGAGCACCTGCCTCCCTGACCACAGAAACCTGCCAGTCCTCACCACACACCAAACCCTCGAGAGGTTCGCCTACCAGTTAGGACCCTGGGGCCACAGGGCTGTGTAGAGGACCTCTCTGGCTTGAACCTGAATTTTCCCAGGAAAAGGAGCTGCAGACTCATTACTGTGGGAGAATGAGTGTTAGACAAACGTGGGGACTTCCTTCCGTTAACCGGCACCTACGGGGGTGGTGGCTGGCAGTGATGGGGGCCGATGAGAGCCCTCTGTTCTCAGGAGAGAGGGGACTACAGGAGGCTGGAGACAGTGGGAGCTCTCAGGGGTCACAGCGCCACCCCGAGGACAAGTGTCCGACTGTGGAGCAAGGGGCTGCAGCTGCAAACAGGGACAGAGAGGGGCATCTGGCAGTGTGGTCTCTCCCAGGCTGACGGCCCCTGAGGAGCCTCCTTTCCAGACCAGCCCTCAAAGCCAAGTGGGAGGTGCACCCCGAAAGGGCTCTGTGGCCAGGCTGCAGGCTGCAGAGACAGGAGAGCAGGAGGGAAATGGGCACACGTGGAGAACAGGGCCAGCCTGTCACAAGGCAGGCGGCTGGGTCTGTGCTGCCACACCTGGCGGGGCCTAGCTGTCGTGTCTCCTTGCCCAGGGAAGAGATGGAAGCCCAGCTCCATCCTGGACCCTCTCCACAGACAGCTCAGGCCAGAAACCCTCAGGGTCTCCAGGCACTCAGTCCCCTCACCCGGCCCCGCCCTCCTTCCTCATCACAGGTTTCAGGGAGCTGGGCCCAGCAGTCTCCAGCAGGGCGGGGCTGCTTTCACCTTCCTCCTTCGTAGTAAATGCTCACTATGCGACATGCGCACTGGCACGCGGACGTGAGGTCACAAATGAGCAGGAGTCAGAGAAGCAGATTAGCATGGAACCAGTGAGGCGCCCATGGGTTCCAGATGACCCCAACACCAGCCGGCCCTTGTCAGCCTCATTTCTACAGAGAAAAAGAGGCTCAACGAGGGCAAATGGCCCAGCCAAAGGCACACAGCCTGCCAGATGTCAGCCCTGTCACGAGCCCAGGGCCCTGACCACAGCTTCCTGTGGGAGGCTCGTGGGGGGGGGGGGGTCTGTCCAGAACGGCGAGCGTGGGGGACATGGATGCTCAGTTCCCCAGGAGGCCCTGCGGTTGCTGCCGACTGTGACCCTGCGACGGCCATCACATGCAGCGGTGCCGGGCCGGCAGCAGGTGGACCTTTCTCTGGCAGGAAAGTGGGAAAGTGGCCGCCACTTTCGTGCTGCCTGGCGCCAACTGGACACTCGCCCACCTCTTCCAGCAGCGGACCAAGACCCTTCCTGAGGTCTCCCGTCTCCTCTCAGAACAAGCCGGGGGCGGGGGGCTGTCACAGCACCCCTGGCCACGGGGAGAACTGAGGCCCTGCGAGTTTAAATAGCATGTACAGAACCACACAACTTGACGGGTGGCAGAAGCGCTACAGGGCATGAGTGCCTGGGACGGATGCCAGGACATGGCTGTCTTCCCAGTGACATCCCAAACACAGGCGCCTCCAAGGGAGAGGACGCAGCTCACTTTCCCAGCTGCACGGGAAGAAAAAGGCAAGGTCAACCTGGCAGCGAGCAAGGTCACAGCAGACGACCGTTTTTCACTGAGGATCACAGAGCCAGACGGCTACCCGTGAGCATGGGCGGGGCGGCAGCTGACCCGACTGGAGACCCGATGCTGGCCACCAGGAGCGCCTCTCAGTGGTCATGCTGGGCCGGGCCTCCTCCCAGCAACTCCGCGGGCGGGAGCAGCTGCAGGTGGCAGCACAGGTGCTGCTCCCTGTGGAGGGCAGCGCTGGGGAGGGCCGAGGCCGGCCCCCAGGAAGGGTGGGCAGGGGCCTGTGCGCAGCGGCCTGCTGGACAAAGTGCCAGTGCCGGGGACTTTCTCTCTGACTCGGGGCACTCTTGGTACACGATTAAGTTACAGGGGAAGGTCGTGTCCTGTGACTTAGCGGTTAAGTCTGCTGGACGCAGTCCACGTACATCCCAAGGACCCGGGCTCGAAACCCGGGCCCGCCAACAACCAGGACGAACAACTAAACGATGCTTCCTCCCCTCTCTTCCTGCCGCCTGTTTGCCTTCATTCCTAGGTGCACCTTTCATTAAAAAGAATCAAGGAAAAAAGGGTATGGTAGCCTGTCCCCCAAGCCTGACTTGGACACCAGACTAATGGAGGTCAGTCAGCAGTGCCCAGGCTGGCAAGAAGGGTGGGTGGTGCAGGGGCCCCCGGGGGTGGGGAGACCTCTAAGGGCCTCAACCTCATCTCAGGCTGCTCCTCTGCCCATAGGTGGCAGGACTGAGCCTCGGAGCAAGATTTTTCTAAGGGACCAGGGGCAGGCCGCCGAGCACCCTCAGGGTCCAGAGGGTTCCATTCTGCTAAAGTGGTCCCAGCCTCTCTGGGGGTGCTGCGCGAGAGGGCAGGCGGTGGGTGACACCCAGACAAGTCCCCAGGCACGGTGGGGGAGGCGCCCGCAGACCAGGGCCGGGGCGGGCGGGGGGGTGGGGGGCGGCTGCAGGAGTGGGGCTGGGGTCGGAGGGTGGCCGGGGGTCCCCAAACACTCCTGCATGGTGTCACCCGTTCCTGTCCTCACGCCTGACAGGGCCGGGGGAGGGGCTCGTTGTTGGAGGCGGTGGGTCCGCGGATGGGAGGCAAGGGAGGTGGCGCAGACCCCCACCCCGAGGGCGTGGAAGGCCCCCTACCCGCCTGAAGGGCGGTGGCTTTCTTGGTCAGAGCAGCGCGGCCCGCCGCAGAGGGTGGCAGAGCCCGCAGCGGCTCAGGGAGGGGGCGGTCCTCCTCCCCCAATCTCCCGCAGCTCCCCCTCCAGCACCCCGGGCCTCCCTCGGCGCGGGTGCCAGGCTGGGGCTCGCGCGGAGGTCCCACCCTCTCCCCGCTCCCAGCCCCGCAGGGACCCTGTCCGACCTGGGTCTTGGCTGCTGGCAACCTCGGGGGACCCTGTTCGCACCCCCAGAAGCTCGGCCCACGCCCCAGTCTGGGGAACCACCCTGCTGCAGGTGCCTCTTGCCCGTGCCCCCGCCCCGGGTTCCTGGGGTGCGGTCCTTGCCCAGCACCGCATCCCTGCCCTTGGGGTGCCAGGTCGCCCCAGGCCGCTGGCCCCGACCCCGGCTCAGCGGCGCCGCCGGGCTCCATTGCATTGCCGGGGATCGAGCTGGAAACTAAACCCCGCGGCCTCGTGTGCCCGGCTGCCCCAGAAAGCCGCCGGTCGCCTACCGGACACGGTGCTGGCCATGGTGCTGGCGGCGGGGCTGCGGAGGCCGGAGAGGCGCTGGAGGCGGCTGGAGCTGCAGTCAGAGAATGCTGCAGTGCTGGGGGCGAGGCGGGGCGGGAGGCGGGCGGGGCGGGGCGGGGAGAGCGCGAGGGCGGCGGGAGAGGAGTAGAGAGGGGGAGGGGGCCGGGCAGAGAGCGCAGAGCAGCCCGCCCTCCGAGCGGGTGGAAGGAGAGAAGAGGGAAGGAAGGAAGGAAGGAGGGAGGGAGGGCGGGAGCAGGGGGAAGGCCGCTTTGTGTGGGTTTGGGGGGATGGCGGCGATATCCCTCACTTCCCAGGATGGCCTGAGCGGGAGAGTCAGGCCTCTAAGTCAGGTGCTCAGGCCTGTGCTGAGGGGAGGGCGGGCCTGGCTGGGGGTGGTGAGGGGGACTGCCCTGGAAGGCCTTGAGGGGAGCAGAGGAGGAGCAGGTTCTAGGGCAGAGAAGAGGGTGCATGGGGTGGCAGTGTCAGAACCAGGGTTTGGAGGAGACAGGTGGTTCCAGCCCAGCTCTGACAGCCACTCCGCCGCGCATGGCAGGGGAGTTTCTGCTTCTGGAGTGTCAGCTCAGATAAGGAGGCCAGTCCCCAGGTGACAGAGGCGTGGACACTGGTAGTGGGTGGGCATCCTGCCTGCTCCTCCTCTGGTCTGTGTTCTGGCTGGTACCCCAAACAGAGAGCCTGGCAGACAAGGCAGGCCCTCTTGCAGGGGGCATCTGGCCTCATTTTGGGGATGGGAAGTCAGGCTGTTGGATCATTGTGGGCACGGGGCCACTGAGGCAGAGAGAAGTGCTTGTTCCTCAAACAGTTAAGTTATAGGGCCAGGAATAAAACTCTGGGAAACTTTGGGAACTTGCAAAGAAACAAGGTGACTCAGGAGGACACAAGATAGGAACAGTCACCCTGGAGCAGCCTGGGAGGCACGCACCCGTGCTTGCCCCGGCGAGCAGAGGGGAGACAGGACACACTGTCCCCCAGGAGCCCAGGAAAAGCCAAGGGTTTTCTCCAGCTGGTGGCAGAGAAGGTGAGGGGTGCAGTCTAGGGAGGTGCATGTTGCTGAGACGGGGCCCCACGGCAAGGGCCCAGCGCTGCCCCCAACGCTCAGCCACAGACCTGGCTACCTCTCAGGCCCGCTCGCAGGCACTCAGCCCTTGGAGCAGCAGAGGGAGGACTGGCAGCTGTCACAGCCGCACGGACCTCCAAGAGGAGGCAGCCCACTTCCGTGTCTGTTACGCATACAGGCTTGTGTCCTGCAGGTGGATGGCCGCTGCCTGAAGCGCGGGGGCCAGGGCCGGCCTGCCCCACCCAGCGTCTTCCCCTGGGCGTGGGTGGGCTTCGGGGACAGAGCTTGGGCCTGTGCCTCATCTGGACCACGGGAACCAGCTGGGTGGGACCCCTGCAGGGTGCCAGGCACACGCAGGTGACACGGGAGGTCTGCCGAGAATTTACCTCAATACAGGCCCAGGCCTGAGGCAGATCCTGACTTCTTACAAGATCCCCCTCAGGAAGTCTGTGAATAGTCGTTTCAAAGATGTTTTCCACAAACTGACCCTCTGAAGGTCAGCATTCTGAAGGTCAGACTTTGTTTTTTTATTAGAGAGGAAGGAAATAGGCAGGAATGAAGTCAAGTAGGAAGGCAAGCAGGAAGAAAGGGGAGGAAGAAGCGGTCTATTTTTATTTACTTGTTCACAAGGGTTGCCTTCCTCCGGACCCAGGACAGGAACCGTGGGGTTTGTTTCTTGGGCTTCTTTGGAGATTAACCCAACTGCTGCCCCACCAGGGCGTGGCGCCCAGGTCCTTGGGTTGCGTGGCCTGCGCTCAGCTGCAGACGGAACGCCTGAGCCACCAGGGCGTCTGTGCAGACCAGACGCTCACAGGAGTCTTCAGAAATGAACCATGGCCCCTCTGAGGAGGAAGCCTGCACCACGGCAGGTCCCTCATCCACTCAGCAAATACCCAGGGAGTGTCTACCACATGGGGGGCTGGGAGCACCCCTGCACTTAGTGGGTGAGGGTGGTGACAGCCCCAGCCGGGACGAGAGCTGCATGGCAGCTGGGGCTGATGGTGCTGAGCAGGAGAGCGGGCAGGCCCCGCGTCCTCCGGCCCAGCTCCACCATTCCCTCCGCTCACACAGCCAGCCCAGTGCGCGGTGCACTGCTTCCCCGCAGGTGGACAAACACGGGGCCTTCTGCGCTCGCTTCTCCTCACTCCAGCCACGCTGGCTCCTTTAAGTGTCTCCCATACCGGAGGACTCTCACCAACGAGGCATCAGTCATACTTGCCCAGTACCCACAACAGGATTTTTCCAACACTATATCCAGAACAATTAGCAAGGCAGGCCATGGCTGACAACGGTCCTGCATCTACTTTCAGCGGCCCCGGGGGCACAGGTGAGGGCCCAGTGCGGCGCCAAGGGAAGGTCAGGGTCGAGCACGACTATAAGGAGCTACAGAAGCATCTTGGAGGATCCTGGGGCAGCCTGCTCACCTCTCTGACTGCCAGGACGAGGAGACGCCAGAACTGGACCTGTGTGGACGAAGTCCTTGTCGTGGACCATGACGACACCGGCCTGTCTGTGTCAAAGTTGCCGATGACTGTGGCAACCCTACCGCAGCTTCATCTCCGGCTGCCGGACACGACCCGGGGCCCAGACTTAGCGGGGCGGTGGCTGCTGGACACGACCTGGGGCCCAGACTTAGCGGGGCGGTGGCTGCTGGACACGACCTGGGGCCCAGACTTAGCGGGGCGGTGGCTGCTGGACACGACCTGGGGCCCAGACTTAGCGGGGCAGTGGCTCCACAGCACAGTCGCTGCCCTCAACTCAGAGCAGCAGCAATCAGGGAGTCTGCGGCCCAGGGCCTGTTCCGTGCCCCTCACCTGTCACTATTCCATCATGAGGGTTTTTCAAATTGTTACTAAACCAATGGTACTTTTTGTGTTTTCACATTGACTCTGCTGTGCAGGACCTGTAATAAAGATAGGATATGCTTTAGGTGAAAAAAAAAATACATCAGCAAATCAGCCTTCTCTGGCCTCTGGACAAGGTCAGCCCCCCACACCCGGCACTTGCTTCTTTAAACCACCAAGCCTTTACGACGCACTCTCATGTGTGACCGGCTCAAGTGGGGCCCTGTTCACCGTGCGATTCTGCAAAGCCAGAAGAGATGAAATGTTCAGTTAAAATGTGCCGAGGTGGTCAAGGTCCCTGCGCCTGCTGAGTGGAGCTTGCCTGCCAGCCTGTTTCCCTTGTCCCCAGTGCTCAGGGTTAGGGTGTGTCCTGTTATGTGCTACAATTCACAGGAGGCTGCGGTCCCCATGCATGATGTGTGACAGGCAGCTCACCACAGGCATCCTCGGCTCCCATTTCCGCTCAAGAGGGTCTCCGGGCCTCCCCTTCTGTGGGTTTCCTGGAGGACAAACGCACTGCTCTCAACACACGGGTGTGTGTGGAGGTGAACGGGGGCCCCTGGCTCTGAGACTTGAGGCTGTTGGCTTTGGGCAATCTATTAACCAGCTGCCCTCCCCGTAAAGTGTGAATTACCGAGAACCGACCTCTGAGGTTCTTAGGGGGAACACCCATGTCCACGTAGGCGTAGGCTGTGCTGGAATCTGCGTCAGGCTGGGTCTCCTCATCCACTCTGTGCTCCCTGCTGGACGTCTAAGAAAGACACAGTCCTTCACTGCATCAGGTGGGTGCCAGGGTGTGCCAGGGGCTCCCAGCACATGGTCTTAAAACACCTTGTCACGGACACGCGTGTCATGCACGTGCAACCGGCAGGAAAACACCTGGACATTAAACAGGGCTCACGAGAAGCTCTGCGTTGCATGGTAGTGGGCAGCACTGCATGTCCATTTCTTCCTGGGGCCTTTGTCCATGCGGGGTCGCCTAGACTAACGACTCTGGTCCCGGCTGACGCACAGCTGTGCATGGGGGTGGGGTCGCCCCGTTGAGTGCGGGCAAGTGCTAGGTGCTGGAGTCAGTGGGGGACAAAGACGGGAAAGCGGTGGAATTCGGCGGAGAGCGAGGAGCTGCGAGCGCAAAGCAAGCGTCACCTGGGGGAGGGGCAACCACTGCGCGTTTTAGGGCGTTTGACGGGCTCAGTCACGTCTAAAAGGGACCTTCCGGGAGATGCGAGCAAAGCGGGGAGGCACAGGACACCCCCTGGGTGAAGCGATGCAGAGGGCTGGCCTGGGGCGGGGTGGTGGACCGAGGCGGGGAGGGCACCGACGGGAGGGGGCGCGCACAGACACCGAGGTTCCGCTCCGCGGCGACGGGGGCCGGGTCCGGACCCCTTGGCCAGGGAACCGTTTCCGCCCGGAGCACCGCGCGGCGGACCGGAATCGGGGCGGAAGTCAGGACGTTCGGGACGATTTGGCGCCTCGTCGGCGCACGGAGGCGACAGACGGCGGCGGCGGTGCATCCACCGGACGTAGGTGTCTTTCTTGGAGCCCGGCCGTGGGCGGCGCCTTGCGTAGCCGAGCGGGCGGCACATCGCCCAGCCTCCGGGCTGGGGAGTCCGCGCGCGGCCGCGCTGCCTTCCGGGGCCGGGGTCCGGCGGGGCGGGACGCGGCGCGGCGGGGTCCGGCGGGGCGGGGCGCGGCGCGGCGGGGTCCGGCGTGCGGGGCGGGGCGGGGCGGGGCGCCGGCTGCGCGCGCCGCCTGTCAGTGTCCGGGCCGGGCTGCCCCTCTGGGGCCCGGAGCCGCAGGCGGGGACGTCGGCCGCCGGGGTGCGCACCTGAGGCTTGAGAACCGCGGGCGCGGGGCAGACCCACGCCGCCGCGAGGACGGCTCCCCGGCTCTGGGCCGTGCGAACTGTGCCCCGCGCCCCCCGGGGGTCAGCACGGTGGTCGAGTGGCCTGAGAACTGGGCAGGACAGACGCCAAGCCTCCTCCCCCCTGGTGATATAGTGCCACAGGCTGGTGTTTGGGCCTCGTCCGGGGGACGGATGTCCCGTGAGGACTGGTGGGCTGGCACCCGAGAAAGGCCAGGTACAAAGTCTTACCATCTCCATCTCTGCCTTAGTGCTTTCCGTGAGGACCACCAAGTCCCAGAGTCACATGCTGGCATCCCTTACCAGACACCCTCACAGATGCACACGGCCAACCTCTGCCCTCCTGAGGACACACCATTATGCCCAAGATAACCCTGAATGGTGTGACAGTGGATTTCCCTTTCGAGCCTTACAAATGCCAAGAGGAGTATATGACCAAGGTCCTGGAGTGTCTGCAGAAGGTAAAGCTAGAGGCCTGGACAGGCCTTGCGTGTGTGTCCCGGCCACACCTGCCGGACTCCACTTGCTGCTCACCTCCAGGCTCTGCTGGATGAAGATGCTCTTCTAGGCAGAGACTCGTAAATGGGGCTGATGTTCTAGGTGGGGTAGGAGTGTGCCAGCGAGCCAGGAAACAGGATAATTTTAGATGGTGGCAAGTGCTATGGAGAAAAGACTGGGGTGGCAGCTGGGGGAACTGCCAGGATTCGATCCTGGGAGCAGGGACAGTGAGGAAGGCGCCGCAGAACAGTGAGAAACTCAAGGGAGAGCATAAGAAGATAGGAAAGCTGGGGTCAGGGGACCAACAGCCTCTCTTCTCTTGGGCCCGACCATCCTGCTCTGCACCTATTTCTTAGGTTCATACACAGCATTGTTTCAAGCAGCTTACGCAAGCGAGGTCATAGTTGCATTAGGTTGCTTACACAGCCTTTGCTCTCTAACAAACTGTCTTATTTTGGCGGGTGAACAGTCACAGACACACTGCCCAGTGTTTTCACACGGTGGCCCAGGCCTGGTGGTCAGGGCCTGGTGTCCGCGATGTTCTGCCACCTCCAACTCCCACCTTGCTCTGCTCTCTGGCCCCCACAGGGAACGCCGTGGGGGCTTTTCTGAGGAGGTGACGTTTGCGTGGGGCAGATAGCAGGAACAGCCAGCCACCTGAGGATCCGGAGGAAGTGTTTCTCCGCAGAGGGATGTCTGCCCAGCCCGGTCTAGGAGGCTGTAAACCTCAGGGCATGCAGGCAATCAGAAGAGGCGCAGACTGCTGCCGGGTCACCTAGCTCCCTCGTGGATCTTGCTCAGGCCCCAGCCCCGAGCTGACTCTGCAGCTGGGCTCCTGGCTTTTCTTGGCCCAAACTCCTGCAGCAAGGAGCCCGGTGCTGTCGTTTTGTTCCCATCTGCTCGCTCACTGGCCTCCTGAGAGCTGTGTCGGCTGTCAGGGTTCCTCAGGTGGAACTGTTGCAAACCTGGAGATCACCAGGCCCTTTGATTTCCAGCAGCAGGAATTAGCAGAAGCCAGACAAAGCCTCAGACAAGCTTTATTGAGAGCCGTGTGAGAGAGTGGCAGAAGGGACCATCGAATATGGCACCACTGGGAGAAGCGGGGAGGGAGCGAGGGCCTCGTGCGTGGGGGCGGCCCGGGGGACCCCTGGGAGTAGAGTCTGAGGCTGCTTTGTTTGAGCCACCCCAGATGAAGGCCTTTAAACCATTCTTCTGCCACTTGAGGGCCCTGGGAGGGAGGGGCCTTCGGCCCTTCAGTGGACAGTGGACAGTGACCCTGACCTGAAGTCTCGAGCTGCGCCTGTTTTCCGAAGAGGCTTTGTTGTTCCCAAAGTGCCCGGG
>RJWH01011119.1:0-13575 GCA_004363575.1 Solenodon paradoxus | reverse complement strand
ACTCTTTATTTCCCCTTTGCTATTTAATATGTTTACCAGTTCCAGGGATCAGGATGTGGACATTTTTGAAGAACCATTATTCTGCCTAGTGTATATATATACACATATATATATGTCTATATGTAGATATACATATAAAACCACAAAAAAATGAAGAGAAAGAATAAATGAAAGAACAAAGAAAGCAGTTACTCTGGTGTACCCTAGTGGTTCAGTGGTTAAGTCCACTGCCTTTTGGCATGTACAGTTCTTACACATCTCAATGACCTGGGTTTATGAACCCAAGAGGATGGGGCAGGGGGCCAGGGGGGCGGACAACCAAGTTGAACAAGTAAATAAAATAAAATGCTTCCTCCTCTCTTCCTGCCTCCTTGCCTATTTGCCTTCATTTTTGCCTATACGTTAAAAAAAGGAAAGAAAGTAGCAACCGTGTTTACCAATTTATTTTTCCAATAAGCAAGTGTTGAAAAGAAGCAATATATAAAGTGAAATACAAAAAAATAATGACAAGCTTGGGCACTTTCAAAGGTCAAGGAGAACCAGCAGCAATGAAAAGAGAACCTAGGACACAGACAGGTTCAAATTTAAATAATTCCCAGAAAAGGCCAAAGAGGTCAGAATCAAGAACACATGGGGGTAGGAAGCAGCTTTGGGTGAAAGGTGAAGAACCCTCTTCTCTAGAGTGAGGAGAGGTACCACCAGAAGTAGAAAAGAGATAAAAATGTTGGAGGATTAGAGAGAAAGGAAATGGAGAATCTCAATGCTTAAAAGCAGCAGGAATCCTGTTATTTTGGTCTTTGACCAAAATTATCCATGCAATTACAAAAATCAGGGCTTAAACAAAGAACAGCTGCTGGTTTCAGTGGTGGTTTTCCCTTGAAGAAGTTCTGAAGCTCTGTTATCTTAGATAAAGTCAGTTAAACTTTCTAAACTGCTTCTTTTAAAAAGGGAGATTTGCTAAAATAAATTCCATTGCCCCTTCCAGCTCTACATTCAATGACTTCAAGAAGATAGTTTATACCTGGAACATAATGTCAGCTTACCTACCACCCCTCTAAAAAAATGATGTAGAAACAAAAGTCTAAGTGTATGCAATTGAAATACCCTTGGGCCGTTTTCACGAGTCACTTTTGATGGTGACAGCCACAACAAACAGATGGTTACTGTTGACAAGGGTTACAGTCACTCCAGTCCTAATGATATTTGCTTTTTTTTTTTTTACACCTCTTCATGGTTTGTAAAGATCTTCACACATAAAACATTTAAGTTAATTGCACAACAGCCCTGTGAAATAGCATTAGGCTCCTGCACTATTCTACCCATTTTCCAGGTTAGTAAACTGAGGTTTATAGGTTGATGATGTGCCCAAGGCCTGGAAACAAAAAACAAACCTGGGACTTGAATGCATGTACTCAGCACTCAAAATCCCTATTATTTTTATTTGTATCTTGGACACTTACACACAGTTCTTTGATTTTCCAGTTGGCGTCAAAAACACAGAAAATTTATGAAAGAATAAAAGAAATATGTGTCCTTTTATTATAATTGTTCCTCGTCATGTAGTTAATTAAAATGCAAGTACAACCTTGATTTCCAAAACCTGAATGATTGGAACCCAAAGGCCAGGGTGAAAAAGATTAGGATTCAATTATTTCAATGTCCTCATTCTCAAGATGAGAAAATAAAGGCCTCCACTAGGACAAATAACTTTGAAGAGGCAGAACCAACACTAGAATTCAGGGCTTACACAGCTTCTGACAAAAGTTAACAACAGAATTTCTCCTTAACAATGAAATAGTTCCAATTTAAATAATTTGAGGGGCTCATTCTCTCCTTTTTACATGTGTGAGCCATATGGATGCTGCCTATTAACAGCACTCGAATTCTCTGGAGCAAATGCTCCTCACAAATGGGAGGATTTGTAATGACAGTCATGCCTCATTTTAGTACAAAAGACAAGTGAATGTGTCCAATAAGGAATCCACCTGAGAGAGTTTTAAATTCACTGAAACTGCCTCCACTACCATCTTCTACCTAACAAATAACAAAGTGTTTTCTGACAAATCAAAATTGAAAAACTGAAAAAAAATCAATGAAAATATTTTGAAGACTACCATATTGTCTAAGCACTCCCAGTTTCCTCCTTTGACAAGACTGTAATGAATCAGCAGGTGCTTACTACCAAAATTACTTTTATCATGAAGCTGGAAAAACATTTAATGTTTAAACCGAAGGCTCCATGAGAATTAGATGAGAACATGAAAATGATGTCTCTTGTGAAATTGCAGGTCCCCTCTTCTTGGTTTTATGCAAAAATATATGAGATGTCCATTAAACTTTAAGAGACTCAAGGACAAGAATGTCAAAGGAAGGAAGCCCTTCCAAGGTGCATAGATAATCTCTGATTTTCTTCCCTTGGGGTACTTAGGAACTTTGGGCTCAACTGAAGAGACTCACAAAGAGAAAGGATTTCTACTAAGGAAAAGAGAGCAGCAGCAAAGCTTTTTGGTTAAATCATAAAGGCTAATGTAACAGATAGGAAATACATTTGCTCAGTTCTAGAACTCTGAGATATTAGGCTGAAGGTTCATAAGAAGAAAGTGAAGTCTCCTACAGTTTCAGGGTTTCAGAGATAAAGTTTTTATTAAAATGGAAATTTTATGCTGTCTGAACTGCATAACCCAATTTCTCTTCAAGACAGAAAAAATTGAAAATAAGGGAGCAGGACGATAAACTCAATACTGCCAAAGGGTAAAGCGCAATCTCCTAGTTTTAAAGCAAGGCTAAAAACACAAAGATCCTCTAGGGTTTCAATTAAAAGTCCAGGAGACACATGCCTGAGGGGTACATACAACCATAGTTAGGCTGAGCTTTCCTAAAACTGCAACCTGACCTCGATTTAGCTCAATTCCAAGTAAGCGAAGGAAGCAGCTCCTTGCTATATTAATCTAACAGAGGAAAAGGAAGATATCATCTCTAGAGTAAGATAATCTAGAACAAGTAAAATTCTTTCACACACAAAGTAAAATAGAAAATTATTAGACATGAGAAGAATTGCAAGAAAATGTGGCCATATTCAAGATGAAAAAGGGCAACTATTGATGCAGATTATTGGATTCAGCAGAGAACTTTAAAATAAATATGGTTTAAAAAGGAAAAAAGGAGGAAATTGACAAAAAGATGGAAAATTTCAAAAGAACTAGAATCTGTATAAAATATCAAATGGACATCTTAGAAAAATGTGAAATTGAGAAAAATGCAATAACTAAAATTAATTTATGGGATGAGTTCCATAGCAGACTAGACATAACAACAAAATAAGGACTGAGAAATCTCAAGATAAAAGTTACTGGAAAGCACCCATAGCAAAATCCAAATAGAAAAAGCAAAAGCAAAAAAAGAACAGCTCATAAGAAATATGAAAGGGTCTCCTGACCCTGTAACTGGAGGGCCAGCAGAAACTAACAGACAGAACAAGGCAGAAGTAATATATGAAAGAGACAATGACTGAGAATTTTCCAATACCAATGAAAGACCAACCTGTAAACACCAGAAGCTCAACAGCCCAAAGTAGGAGGAACATAAGGAAAACCATTCTTGGTCTTGTGAAAGTCAAAAGCTTGGTACAAAAACATGGCAAGCACTTAGGAAGTCATGCAGCAGCTCTCAAACTTAGTCCAACACAATTAAACCTTATTCTTGGAGAGCTTATGATAAAGAAGACAGGAGGGGGTCACCCTAACTCTATCATAAGTTTACATTTATTTTAGTAGAGTTGCGGTTACTCTGTTCTTGACCAATCATAGAAAAGCCCCACAATAGCATAAATCTGAATACATTATGATGGATGATTATATCCTACTTTCCAGCTAGTCACTGGACTCATTTTATTACCCTTATAATTGATATGCAATCAATGCAATATTTTATGCAATCAGAAATTGTTAATCCCACTAATAGTGTTATGGTAGAGTTTACTGCATATATGGGAGGGCACAAATTCAGAACTGAATATACTGAGTGCCAAAAAAGATGGACCTACAGAGATCATTAGTCCAATTCTTGTTAGAGCGGACAAAGCTGAAGCCAATAAGAATGATGTATGCAGCCCCCAGAGCTATTTAGAAGGGAACCAGAACAACAACCTCCTGATTCATAGTCCAGCCTTCTGATTCCAGCGCCAGGCCAGTCCCAGGTCAAGTCCAATTCAGAGTCAAAGCTCTTGGTGAAATGTTTTCATTTTTATGAATATATAAATTCACTAAGGGGGACAGAAAAATCACCACTAGTGATGAAACATGCAATATACTAAGTACTCATTCACTCTGGTTACATACATGGGTGCCACTACATATATACACACTCTCTAAGACTACATTCATATGATGTTCAGAGGCAAAGAAGAAATTCATGTATTAACTCTTCCTCTTTAGGGAATTAATTAAGACTCCAAAGCTTGGAGGAAAGAAAGTCTGTTCAACAAATGGTGCTGGAAAAATCAAAAAGACATGGGCAAAAAAATGAAACTAGATTATTCATTAGCACCATACATAAAAATTAACCCAAAATGGATCAAAGAATTGGACATAAGACCCAAAACCTCTACAACATCATTTTCAAGATAGATGTCTTAGGGAAAGGAACACCTATGACAAAAGGAACCAAAGCAAAACTAAACAGCTGGAACTATGTCAAACAGAAAAGCTACTGCACAGCAAAGAAAACACCACTAAAACAAAAAGGTAACCCATGGAATTGGAGAAGATATTCACACAAAATACATCATATAAAAGCTTAATCTCCAAAATGTACAAAGAACTGACAAATCTCAACAAAAAAAAAAAATGACCCACTCAAAACGACAGAAGAACTAAACAGACACCTATGTAATGACACGCAGATGGCCTATGGACATGTGAAAAAATGTTCTACATCACTCATAATCAAAGAAATGTAGATAAAAAACACAATGAGATATCATCTCACATGAGTGAGAATGGCCTATATCAAAAAGACTAGAAGCAACAAGTGTTGGAGGGTGTGTGGAGAAAAAGGAACTCTTGTACACTATTGGTGGGAATGTAATTAGTACAATCACTTTGGAAAACAGTAGAGATTCTGCAAAAATTAAATAAACATGAATGGCATATACAGAGAATACAAAATCTCCAATCAGAAAAAAATATCTGCACCCTATGTTCATAGCACCAGTTTACAACAGCCAAGACAACCTAAATGTCCATCAACAGATGGCTGGATAAAGAAGCTGTGGTACATATACTCAATGGAATTCTGAGCAGCTATTAAAAGAGATAAAATTGTGTCCTTTGCAATCATTTGAATAGCGCTGGAGAGGATCATGTAAAGAAGAAAGAAAAATACGAGTACAGGATGGTTTCACTCAAAATATAATGAAGCAAACAAAAAGAAAGAACAGACAAAATAACAAATGTTGTGAATTTACAGGATGCAAGACAGTGGTAGCTAGAGGGGTGAGAGGGGGAGGAAAGGAGAGAGGGAACAAGATGGTGGTAAAGGACACTAAAATGCTGGTGGTGGGTGTGGTTTGAAAAACAATTTCAATATTCTAAAATTAATATAGCATTTTAAACAAAAGATATAGTATATTTTTTTTTAAAAAGACTCCATGGTTTTCCTGCTATATTTTTCTAGTCAAATATCAGCCGAATATTTTTTGTTTCATTTTCGAAGCACAGTCCAGACAGATGAAGTCGCTTCTGAATCCCCAGGTCCTGACTACTATGCCCATCCTCCCTTCAGAAAACACAAAATACAATGGTAGGACAATAAGAAAATTTGGCAGAAAGCATCAATCAGGAACAAAATCAGAGTATTGACAAAACAGGCAAATCATTTAAAATATTTTCCAGTGTGAGGATTAATATTAAAAAGTTAGGAAAGTAATTGATTGCTATCTAGTTCATCTTAAATATGTATATTTAAAAATCCCTATTTAAAAGGTGACAGTGTGCCCCTTAATATTCAGTATGGCAATTGAGGTTCCTTGTAAAAAATATATCATCTTGCATTCATTAGTCATTTCACTACCACAACCTTCCTCAATGTAAATACTTGCTAACTAGTAAAAATCACTGTCCTACCTGTTTCAGTAAACATCAACTCATGATTTCATATAACTTTTGCCAGTATTCTAACTTTATGCAGGAGGATATGTATTGTCATATCTCTCTATTTTATCTTATACATCAGTAAATGTAACTTAGGAGAATTCACGTTATACATGTTAAGAATATAGCACAAGGTATTTTTTAATTTTATTTTTAAAAGTTTATAAATATTTCTATATTACAATCTTCTATGCTCATATCAAACTAGCTCTTTTAAACAAATCATGAATATCTGAAAATGCTATTTGACTTATACCCTATTTCACATCATTAAAATTTCTTGATTTGATAAGTTATTAATAGATCCAAATGTTGATTTATTAATTTAAAATTGTCCATAATTGTCACGATCTTCTAAAATATTGAATTATGGCCATCTGAATTTATGTTCACTTTAACAAACAGCAAATACAATACATATATCCAATAAGAAAATGATCTACAAATAAGGCATAATAATGAGATAATGACCTAAATCTTTTGTTCTCTGAAAAAATGTATTCCAGAAGAAAATTTAAGATGTTTTTCAATATAAGTGAAAATTTTATTTTTACCCATAAATAGCAGCACATTCTGTTAATTCAACATGATTACTCAGGTGGTGGATTTTTCATGCCTCCATGTCAGTGGCTTATCTAGGAGTGACTCAAGGCAGGAAGAAAACATGCAAGAGGTCATTAACAGGTTATGAGGGTCTTAAGGCCCTTTTAAGTGCCTCCTATTCTTTAATGATTTCTGGTCTTTTCAATAGTTCATCTGCATTTCTAGAATTAGAAGAAATGGCCTTTAATGAAATGAAATTTATCAGTTTTCTTTAAATACTTCTAACAGTTCTACCAAAAGATACAGTTGTGTATTAAAACCAAGTTCTAAAAAGACTCAAATATATACATGGTTATTATATGATTGCTGGAAAACTTGGTTCATTTTATGTAAGTTTTAACATATTTCACCTAAGTTCTTACATGTTTATTATAATTGTACTTCCTCCTAATGTACTCTAATTCTTAAAAAGCTCCTTTAACAAATTGTACATAGAAACATTTAAATTCATGTTTTAATTTTGAAATTTGTAACAGCTGGAAAAGAATATAAACATTAAGACTGGATAAACTACAACTATTTCTCAATAGGAGTATATCTTCGGTTTTCACAAATGGCGAGGGCAAACCCAGATGAACAGCCTCAAGCAATCAGCAATCTTTTCATTTCCTGACACTCCACTTTCAAAATATAAAGGCAATGTAAAATGTCTTTTATATCGGATGCTAGAAAAAGACAGCAAACACTCAAAGTTGCTCCAATAAGAACCCTCACTACCTAAAGATATCCACAGCAGCTTCCAAATAAAGAAGAAAGGGGGATTTTTCTCCTTTCTCCAGTACTGAATAGCAACTTCCCCATTCCATTGTGCCCATGGTACTTCATCAAGACCAAAAGGAAACTGAGGCTGTCTTAACTATGCTTTGGATAAAAGGATAAGGAGATATGAGGAGAGGGTCAAAGGAGGATGTTAAGAAACATAAGGCAACCTTAATTGGATGCATATTTAGGTAAAATTAGTCACAATTAGATCCTGTTTAATCATATATTCCTGCTCCAAGATAAATGCAATAGATCACTTGCGAAAATGACTGCAATTATTCTCCTTGCTCTATCTGTGCTCCTTGCAACCTGACTGCAACTCCTCCCTTCAAGAAATGGAATCTCTTTGTACAATTCCTGAATTATGGCTGGTTTTCTGACTTGTTTTCTCTAAAAGAATTCAGAGAAAGTAATCTTGTGCCAGTTGCAAGTCTAGTGCCTCTACGCTCTCTTAGAACACTCACGATGTGAACAAGCCTGGGCTAGCTTGGTTAAAAATTCATAACCATGTGGAACAGAGAGGAGCTGATGCTATACTAGAAGAGCTAACCCCAACCCACACAGCATGTTCACAGACAAATGAATACAGCCAAGTCAGAAGACCTGCCCAGATCCAAATAACGGTCCAGGTGAGTCCTACTCATATTGCTAACCCACAAAATCAAAAACTAAATCTTGTTGCTTTAGACCACTTAGTAAACTGATACTGTGGTGGTTTACTAAAAGCAGCAAAAGCTAACTGATAAAAGACATGGAATTTTTTTATGACTTACCCATTCAGTGAACATTTATTAATGCCTTCTATACTTCAAGTATTGCTTTCAGTAGTTACTGCAGGTGCAAAGACAAATATGCAATGATGTCTGAAATTATGTAGTCATGTCCACTAACGACACTAAAAATGTATGAATAACAAGATCAACTTAGAGGAAAAGGAAGGCTCAAAGAAGAGGTCGCTTTTGAGCTGTTTTTTTTAAAGAAAAAATTGGACAGAATGGACATCAAAAGTAGAAGAAACAGAATGTGCAAAAGCAGACACTGCAAAGAACTCAAGGAATGTTCTAGGAATGGAAAATAGAACAGATGGAGTGTGGGGAGGAAATGGCAGGTGATGGAGCAGGAAAAGCAGATTGAAGGCAAATAAAGAAGGGTGTTATAATATAAATCATACTAAGGGATTTGAAACCCTCTTGTAGGCCCTGGAGAGATACAAATCGTTTCTAAGTAGGAAATGACATGATTCAATCTGTTTCATGAAAAGAAAGCAGATAAGTGGAGAATTAGAGGCAAGATTAAGAATCAGAGATCAGTTGGGAGACTATTACAATAATACCAAAGAGGACCTAAATCACTAGGTAGCTAATACAGGGAAGAGATGTTTTTGAAAGACATTTCAGAGATAGATTCAGCAGCCTTGACAACCAACTAAATAGGGGCTGTGAGGGTGATATGAGTTGTGTAGGAGGATAGCGGACAGTACCAAGATTTCTACTTCAGGATTCTAGATTAATGATGCCAAATTATGATTTATAAGAAACATATTGGTGCATCCTGGTGGAGTATTAGTTAGGTCAATCGGCTCTGAAGGAGTGCAAGTCCACTTACACCTGGGTTCGAGTCCCTGGTCTAGAGGGAAATAATCAGTGTTAATAACCAAATAAACTAAAATATAATGCTTCTTCCTCTTCTCTGAGACTGAGGAATAGACCATATAAAGCCTAAGGACCTGGGTTTGGGGTAGACAATCAAAAGTGTTTTCTTTGTCTCTTCTTTCCTTCCTGCCTTCCTTCTTTCCTTCAATGTTTCTTCCTCATTTCCCTTCCTCTCTTAAAAAAAGAAACATATCATTTCAGATGACCAAAATAAGTATTTCTCAAAAATATCTGATCTAAATCCAGTTCCTGACTCAGCTCCTAGGCTAATAGAAATTTCTAAGTCCTGAGAGTTATAAATATTATCTCTTGTTATGTTAATATGGCAGCTTTAGTCTCACCCTGGTGGAGTATCTGTTGAACATGGTCTACACACATCCCAAGGTCCTTGGCTGGTGGGAGGGGGGATGACAACCAAGATGAACAACTAAATAAAATAAAGTACTGCTTCCTCTTCTCTCTTCCTGACTGCCTACCTCTGCCTGCACCTTTCCTTTAAAAAATGCCTTTAGGAAAGCCCTTAAGGATGAGGGGCAGCAGCCAGGTAAGCAAATATGATGAGAGGGTTAGAACTTCTCCCACTCTTAGGAGAGAGAGCTGGAGGTTGAATCAATTGCCAATAGCCAATGATTTAATCAACCATGTCTATGTAATGAAACCCCCACAAAAATCCCAAAATAGGACTTCAAAGTTTTCAAGTTGTAAGCATGTGATTTAGGGAGATGGTGTGCCTGGAGAGGACATGGAAGCTCCATGCCTTCACCCACACCTCTATGTATCTCTTCTTCCCTTTGGCTGTTCCCGAATTATAGTCTTTATGGTGATTTAATCGGTGATTTGTGAGTAAATATACTTCCTGAGTTCTACGAGCCACTCTAGCAAATAAATCAAACCTGAAGAGGGTGTCTGGGAACCTCTGATCTATTGGTATCTAAAGTGGAAAGTGGTCTTGGGAGACTGAACCCTTAACCTATGGAATCTGATGCCGTCTAGGGATAGTGTCAGAATTGACTTGAATTTTCAGACACCCTTGCTGTTGTCTAAAACTGCTTGTTGGTGTGGGGAAGACTCTATATACTCTCGTTGGAATTTGGTTCAGGAACCTTACACAAAGGGTAAATATATTAAGTCAGCAAAGCAGAAAATCAGACTGGAGAGAACAAAATGAATTTTTTTTATAAAGGCACCTGTGGGACATCAGTGGGAGATGTTCTGGAGGCAGATAAGGATACTGATCTGGATCTTATGTTGAGGGACAGTGTGGGAGGAGCAGGGGATAAAGACCTAGGGAGTCTTTGGAATGCAGGGCAGAGGAAGAGGGACAGTTCAAGATATGAAACCATATATGAATGCAGAACACTCAGAAAAAGATGGAGATGGAGAAAAAACTAATGAATGGCAGAATCCTGAGGGACATGGATATTTTGGGGGCCAAGGAAAGAAGCAGCATCAAATAGCAGCAACCCTTTTTGGGGATGGAAGAACAATAGCACTTGTTCTGGGGACTCATTCAGCAAGTAGGGATTATGAAAAAGGAAAAGTGGATACCCATCCATTTTGCCATCTTCTTTCTGCTAGTCAAGCCCTCACCAGGATCTTTCCTAGGGCTTCTTCCAGTCTAGAGGAGACCTGGGACATAACCAGCATTGGAGGGAAATAACAACTGGGACCACTTGAGCAACAGCATCTATGTCCATGTATCTTATCAGACAACCTTGTCAGGTTAAACTCCTTCTCAGTTTCTTGCTGTAGCAAGCATCATTACCAATTGCTAACAGTTAACAGCCTATAGTTAATTTTCAGTAACTAAAAAAGGTGTTTTAACAATAACACCAAAGTAGGCAAAGACTTCATAAATAGAACACAAAAAGCAATAGCTATAGAAGAAAAAAATGATAATTTGACTTTATTAAAAATCATCAAAAGATACCATTGAACAGTGAAGAGGCAAGCCACAGACTGGGAGAAAATATTTGTAGTACATATATCTGACAAAGGACTCATACGTAATACAATAACTCATACAAAGAGATAGAAAATAACCCAATTAAAACAATGAACAAAAGAATAGGAACTTCACAAAAAGATATCCACATGCCAATAAGCATATGAAATGGCATTTGTCATCATTACTCACCAGGAAACACAAATTAAAACCACAGGGACCAACTCATACCCATTAGGGTGGCTACTATTTAAAAAAAAAACAAAATAATAAGTCTTGATGAAATGTGAAGAAGCTGGAGCCCTTGTACATTGGTGGGAATGTAAAATGATATACTACAGACAATATGATAGTGGCTCCCCAAAAAATTAAAAATAGAATTGTCATCTGATCCAGAAATTTGACTTCTGGGTATATAAAATATAATAATAAATAAATTGAAAAAAATAAATTGGAAAATAATTCTTTTCCTCTTTTCCTTTCTGACTTAGATTAGATCCAATTCCTCTTATATAGGTCAAGGGAGGATTAGTTATTTCCTAGTTTCTTAAGTCAGATAATGAATCTAAGTCCCATGTAGTACAAACATATGTGTCCCTGAATGTCTGAGAGCTTTCCTGAAGCTACTCCATATCCATAGGGTCTTTATAGTGAGAGCCTTTCAGTCTTTCAACTGCTGTTAATTTGATTACTTTTAAACTTCAAGAACAGCATCCGACTTTGTTTTACATCCTCATCAGCGGGGACTAACCAAACCTTGCTTCAGCTGTAATGGCAGAATGTAAAAAACAAACAAACAAGCAAAGAGCAAAACAAAACTAAACAAAAACCCAAGAAGGTATTATGATATTCCAGCTTTGTGATAAAAGCATATCATTTATGAGGAAAGAAAAACTTTCATTCTGCTTACCAGTCATTTTGATGCCTGACACTTCCCTGTAAGGGTACCATTTGCTATGGTCCACCATGCCCAGGGAAGAAACATAAAATTCTACGCAGGTGAACTTCTCCTTCTGGCAGCTTCTATCATTCATAACAGTGTGCTACTCAGCTATTGAAAGGAGGCAGAAATATACAAACTTTATATCTTAATGATAACAAAAGCGATTTTTTTAATTGTGCCACAATGAAAAGCTTTTGTAACTTGATTGTCTATGGTCCCATGTTAAATCCATCATTAGTTCAGTTAAATGAATGAGTTGCAAAGGTACTTCTTACAATTTGACTTGGAAAAGCATCAAGAGAAGAAGAAAAAAATCACACAATGGTTAAAATCAGAAAGGTTGGATTAAAAGAAACAGTTTAATACATTCATATTTCTGACAACCAAGATGTCAAGTCAAGTCTGACCCAGTTTTGGTAAAAAGCAGATGCTGTTATACTGGTCAACAGGTGAATTTATTAACAGTAAAGTTCTTCAGGACAATTGGCAGCTTTTTAGTTTCAGAGAAGTGTTTTCAAAAACAAATATAAGCGACAACTGGTTAAATACACAAGCTCACAATGGAAAAACAATGCTTCTCTTTTAGAATAGTAAAAAAGAATGTAACATAATGCCATGCAGTATTTTAATCTAAATACATTGTCTGAAAACAGAGTACACTTGCTATCTCTTTTAAGAATATCTCAAAATGTTTCTCCTCATAAAGGTCTACATAAACTAGACTGCAATAAGTATAAAGCTGGTTAGTGGATTAATTGTTGTACATACCTGTGGTTTTTCAGATTTCTGTGCTACCTTACTCAAATATATTCACTTATTTTTCAGAAACCATTTCTGGATGTTCCCATTTTGGCTTCCCCATACTGCCACCTGTAGACATAAAAGAGAAACAAACTACGCACTATTCATTAGCCATGCAAGCTTTCTGGCCATCTAACAAGATCAATTGGGGGGAAAGTGGCAAAATATTTGTTCCAACAAATAAAAGCACTCTTTCTCCTCTGTGTGAAAAACTACTAAGAAATCCCTCTCCCATGGTTTGATAAACTATTTAGAAGTTGAAACATATGTAAGCTTCAGATCAATACCACTCTGATCAATTCATAAAAGGTGAAATCACAGAATTCATCTGCATGTTAACCTACAGCCATTTAAGACCGTCATTTAAAATTAGAAGACAAGGTGGTCACTTTGTTAATTTGGAAATTAAGAATTCTATAAATTACCACTAATTCTTTCACTTGAGGGAAGAGATTCAGACATAGGTCACTTTGTAAAATGGTTGTAAAAATGTCTGTTTAAAATGATAATACTTTCCAACCAAAACAGCAGTTAGGCAAGGTAATTTCATCATTAATGCCCTATACTTGATTTGAATCTGAATGAAGAGTGCTGAAGGGTCTTTGCCACCCCACAAATTTCAATAGTTTCTTTTGAAAGGTGAGATTTGAATGAAAATCCATGAGCAGAGCAAGCAATGAGTAAAAAACCCAGGAGTAACTATCAATGAGTCAAAGGAGC
>RJWH01011118.1:0-13584 GCA_004363575.1 Solenodon paradoxus | reverse complement strand
AGATGGGGGAGGTGGGGGGGAGGTGAGGAGGTGGGGGAGTGAGTGGAGGCGCCCAGCGACCCTGTGCCCTGGCCGCAGCCAGGCCGGTCACTCTGCCACTCCCACACCTGCGGACAGCAGGTAAACATCAGTGAACAGCGTGGCCAAGAGCCACGTGTGCAGCTCCCTTGAGGGGAGGAAGAGCGTGTTTCTGCTCAGCCGACGCTTAGACTGGCCTGGAAAAGGCGTGGAAGGACACAGAGCTCCACGCGGGGGTCTGGTTCTAGTCCTCCAAGGCTGTGCAAGGGCGTGTGTGTTTGCCCACCACCCTCCTGGGAATCTACGTGGCCCCACCCTGGATGACCAGCGTGTGGTTTGGACAAAGAGAGGCACAGAACTCCCCCCGACACTGCAGCGGCGCCCTGGCCCCGTGAGGACGCCTGTGGGGAGAACCACGTGTGGCATCAAGGGAACATTCGAAGCGCACAGACTTCTGCACCTCTGTTTGCAGCCTGCAGGACCGGGGCAGGCCCGGCACATGGCCGACAGCTCAGGAGGAGCCGGAGCCAGAACGGGACCCTGGGAGGGCCGGCGTCTGGGTTTGGTATCTGCCTCATGCGCCGGGGACACTCCCAGGTCCCACATGGTCCACAGTACCATGTGCTCTCAGCCACTGTCCCTCCCTGGACCTCAGCTCGAGTCATACCTGTGGGCTATTCTTGCAGGCGGCTGATGGGAGTGGGCACACGGCTCCCGGGGCAGGCCCCCAGGTCATGTCAGGGATCGGGCACGCTGGCACCCACAGACAGATCCGTTCAGCCATATGACCTCCAGGAGCCCCTCCCTGCCCTCCCCCTGCCTAGAATCGGTCATAGATGAGCCCCTGAGAACTGGGGGGAGCACTGGGCTGGTCTCAAGGGGAGACCAGCCCAACCCCTGGGAATGTACCGTAGACTGCAGATAAGCAGGGGAGCCAGGAACCCAAGAATCACTGCTCCCCATTTCCAGACAAGGACACTGAGGCTCGGAGCCTGCGAACCCTGCTCAAGGTCACAGGCAGGGGACCGGCCCGGCTGTGTGGGGCCTACATCTCCCTGCTCATCAGGGTGGAGCCCATAACGGCTCTCGCCTGTCTCCCTCGCCCTGCCCCATGCTCCCTGCTTGCCCCACTCACTCATCGTCTCTGGGCCGATGACGTCAGAGGATAATAATAAAGAGGAAGATGCCATTGGTTAACGTTCAGATGGGGATTAAATAATGAAATAATTGCGGAGTTTTGATATTTATAGAAAACGGCCCATCTCCAGATTTGCGAAGTGACGGGAGCGTCCTTATATTTGGCAGAAGATCCATAAATACAACCAGATCATCGGGAAGAGACACTTCCCTGACGCCTTGAAGAGTTTTCAAAAATCCATTTGCTTTCAGATTTTAAATGAGCAATAAATCCCAGACGAGTCAAAGGCCCATGCTGATTTATGCCCTCTCTGCGCAGTGACAGAAAGGATTAGCGATGCAGCCGGGAGGGAAAGTACTGGCGACCGTCAGTGGAGCAGACTGGCCACATCCAGGAGGGGGTGTCACAGATATAGCTCCCTGCCCCCAGCATCCGTGGGCACTGGACAGACACGGCAAGGCCTGGGCACCCACCCAGGGTCACGCAGCAAGCGGGCACCCAGCCAGTAGCTCACGTTCTTAATCTTGAAGCTATTTCTCTCCCTCACTTGAAACAAATGAAAACACATTTAAAGAAAAAGCGAGAAAGACTGCGTATCTGGAGCATACACAGCAGTCCCTCTGTAGATATGAAGGGACGGAAGCCCTATCTGCACCCTGTAGGCCGTGGGTACCATGAGGGGAAAACGTCGGCCGAGTGGTCACTCCCGCTGCCCTGGCTTCTGATGCGAACTTGACACCTGAACGCATCAACAGGACTCGCACCTGGGGAACCAACTCCACTCGGCACTAGCGTTTCCTGGCTGGTGACAGGGCCATTCGCCTTCTGGACCTAAGTGCCAACGCCGTAAATCAGGCACAAGACCACCGTAGCCTCTGAGCCTTTGAGGGTGAAGGTGGGCGCGAGCTCAGCAGTCCCCAGGCGCTCGCCTCCAGCACCCGGACTGACGGCACTGATTACTCACCACCGCCCACAGGTGCTGGCAGGTCGCCCCCTGGAGGGACTTGTTGTGTCCCTTTCCCCATGGCCCCAGGTATCTTCACCTGCAAGTGGGCGCCTGGGACAGTGCCGGCCACGGCGTCGTCCAGTGAGGACATGGGGTGAAGACACGGCACAGGGATGGCCCCAAGTGGGGCCCCACCGCAGCCTGGGGGGGCAGCGAGAGGCACTAGAGGGGCACCTGCATCGTGTGTCCTGGGGGTCTCGCAGCCCGCTAGGCACCACGGACCCGGCGAGACCAAGGGCGTCCAGCGGACGGGGTCGAAGCTGCGGACCGGCGCCCTACCTTTTATCAACAGCGGGTTGTGGTAGTGGACCTCCAGGCGGAGAAACCTGGAGGACCCAGCGCCCCCGAAAGCAAGGCCGGCCTCCTCCGGGTAGTAAAACGCCTGTGGGGGAGGGGCTGTCAGGTGGCCCAGGCAGACGGCTGTGTGTCACCGGGGTCCCAGGAGGGCAAACCCACCCAGCGCGGGGGCTTGAGCAGCACGGGGCGGGACAGGTGGGGCAGGCAGGGCAGAAGGACATTTTACATGACCGGCGGCCCAGGACCAGCCCACATGGCGTCCCCGTTAGAGTAGGGGTCAGGGGTGGGCGGTGACGCCCACAGGGCCCCACTCCCGCCGGGTCTGGACGGGAGGAAGAAGTGGCCACAGGCCATGGCCTTGGAGGCTGCCCATCAGTGTGGAAGCCAGATCAGCACCCACAGCGCCGGGCTCTGGCAGCAGCGTCGGCAGAGAAAGGGAGCAGAGGCCGGAAAGGCCCTGACGGCTCAGAAGAACGGTAGGATTAGAGATGACAAGCCGTGGGGACACCGGAGGCCGCCTCCCCGAGTTGGGGGCGTGGTCGTGGGCGGGGCTAGTGGTGGGCGGGGCGAGTAGGGGCTGGCACACACCTTGGCGCCCAGGGCCCAGGCAGCCAGCACGTGGCGGCAGAAGTTGAGGGGGTCGGACTTCATCTTGGTGTCACAGGGCCCGTTGAGTGGCGGGATGCTCTTGAACTCGGGGGCGCACTGGAAGATCTCCATGTGGTGCACCAGGTCCTCATTGCCCTCGGTGACGACGGGCTCATACTGCAGCGGAGGTCGGGCCCCGCTGAGCTGGGGCCCTGACGCCCGCCGTCCGCTGGCCCGGGGCCAGGGCCGGCTCCTCCTGGGGCCTCTGACGCCCAGCCGTGAGGCAGGAGGGCGGGGCCCAGGGCTGTGAGGGGGAGACACCGGCCTGGAAGCTGCCGGACCTTTCGGAAGCCCAGGAGGAGCTCCGTGGAGAGGAGATCCAGGACCAGACCAGCATCTCCCGCTCAGCGGGGCAGGAAGACAGCGCCCGTGTAGAGGTGGCCTTGGCTGAGCGAGGACAGGACGGCTGCCCGAGGCCGAGGCTGAGCCCAGGGGCCCCAGCGGTCCTGCTGTGCGACCGCGTGACTCACACTGCGCCTCCTCAGCGGGAGACAGGCCCGTGTCCCCTGGTGGTGAGGGCTGGTCATCCCCCACCCCTTGCCCAAGCCCGGACCGTGGACATTGATGGCTGTGGGCTCTGCAGCTACACCTCAGTGGGTGTTTGGAGCTGAGCTGCCTTTTTGGGAAGGGGCAGACAGCTGTTCCACCCCAGGAAAGATGCAGTCGGGATATCATTTGCCTTCAGTCCAGTCTGGGCAAGGGGCACAGAGGCCCTGGAGCAGTTAGTGAGGAGGGACGGGGTCAGAGAACCCATGTGGTCAGCTGGGTCAGCTCTGCATCGCCGGCCTCCTCCCTGCACCTCTGCAGCCCCAGGCACAAGGCGGAGGTGGGACCCCAGGCCCTGGGCCCTCACAGTCCCCACCCTGCCCCGACGTACCATGACGATGTGGTGCCGGGAGAAGCCTTCCGGGAGCTCGGTGACATAGCACCAGTACGTGGTCTTCTTGTCGGGCACCACCACATTCTGGGCGCGGATCTCCATGGTGCGCACGTCCGGGGGCAGGGCAGGCGTGGGGATGTCAGGCTTCAGCAGCTGCACCCACTGCAGCCCGGTCCACAGGCGCGAGGTGTTGATGGCCTCCAGCGTGTGCAGCGGCTCCTCCAGGATCCCGTACACCAAGTGCACTGTGCCATCCTGCACGAGACCGCCACCCGCCACTCAGCCTGGCCTGGTCAGCCCTTCCCCTGGCAGACATGTGCCCGCGCCTCCTCTTGGCAGGCTCCGGACGCACTGGCGGGGATGGAGTCTCAGCCAGTCTCCCCACACCAGTGCTTTGCTCTGAGCATCAGATGCACTTAGTTTTTCCAGATTTATTCTGTCCGCCGTCACCACCGCCCACCACTGGGCCCCTGTGAGCTCCTGTGACTGCCCCCAGCCCCAGGTCTCAGGGGCCTCTCATGGGTGGTCAGTTCAAGCCCAAGCACCCGCACAGTGAAAACGATCAGATGGGGTTTCCCGACGGTGACACAGGGTGGGTAGGGCTGTACATCCAGCTCAGTGGACACTGCTGGCCCCACTGCTGTTGGATGAGGCCATCGGTCAGCAGCCCTGAGCTGGACCGCAGACTCCGGAGGCAGGGGGCTGGGGGCTTCCCTCTGCTGTGTGCACGTGAGCCCGTCTCACCTTGGACGCAACGCTGGAAATGGTTTCCAGGGCCCGTGGTGTGTGTGTGCGTGCATGCGTGTGAGAGTGTGCACGTGTGTATGTGTGAGTGTGCACATGTGTGAGTGTGAGAGTGTGAGTGTGTGTGCGTATGTGAGTGTGTGCACGTGCGTGAGAGAATGTGAGTGTGCATGCATGACAGTGTGAGTGCATATGTGTGTGCACGTGTGTGTGTGAGAGTGCGCATGTGCGTATGTGAGTGTGTGCGTGGGAGTATGTGTGCATGTGTGAGTGTGAGTGTGAGAGTTGCGTGTGCACGTGTATGTGAGCTGCAGGCAGGAGGCTCCCCCACACCCAGGTGGGGCTCTAAGCCGAGCACACATGGCCGTCAGACCTGCTGCAAAGCCCGGTGAGGGTCCCCTGCCCTCTTGGCCTCCTCCCCGGGAAAGGTGGGCTGGGAGGGTGAGTGAAGCCGGCTGGAGGGACACTTCTCCTAGCTCCAGCCCTCCCCCGTCTGGCCTCGTCTCCTCACTGTCGCATCCCGTGTCCCTACCATCCCGTGTCCCTACCATCTCGTGGGGACCACACACAAAGATGGAGGGTGCTTGTCTTCAGGGGTGAGGTGGGTGGTCTTTCCGTTCCCTGGAAAGGTTACAAGGTCTGCAGGTCTGGGTTCACTTGTGGCTGTGAATTCCCAGACAATGCTCGTCAGCCTTACCGGTCACCTAGCCCCTCACACTTCACAGGTCAGCAGGCCCAGGGGAGGACAGGACCCGCATCTCCTGACCAGTGGGCAGTGGGGCCGCATCCGGAAACCCGGCGGCGTGGCCAGGCCTGGCCCACAGCTCCGCTGGCCACCGCACTGCCTCTTCCCCACCGCCTGGGCCCTCGGTGGCGCGCTGCCCCTGCCGCCCCGGACACGCCCCACGCCAGAGCGCTCCACGCAGCCGCCGCCAGCGCCCGGGCACGGGGCATCCACCCACCTCGATGACATAGTCCTGCGGGTCGCAGGTGCTGAAGGGTCTCTTGAAAAGCAGGGACAGGCCCTCCGGGGTCCTCTGTGCCTGCAGCAGCTTGTAGTCCTGCTGCGCGTCCAGGTGGATCTGCCCCTTCGAGTCACTCCAGGCGTCCTGCAGAGACACGGGCAGCTCAGAGACAGTCGGCCCAGCGTGTCTCCCCAGAAGTCCTCAGCCTGGCTGCACTGCCGCTGCGCCTGCTCCCCGAGGAGCCCGGGACTTGTGCCCGGGGTTAGGGGCCACCCACTTCTGCCTGCAGACCACGTAGTTGAGTTCTAATCCACTCCCTTCCGTAAACCTGGGCTCTCACGGACCAGGACCCAGGGGGCTGGGCAGCCACACAGAGTCCCAGGCTCAGGATGGACACAGGAGTGTGCATGGTTCGGGGGGAGCCTGACTGGGGACAGGGGCCTCGGACAAGCCCTGCTCCGCTCCTCTGCAGGGGGAGGGTCACGAGAGCCAGGAGCCTTGGACGGGGAGACTCGGAGACGCCGTGGGAGGTGAGAGAGGACAAAGTGGAGGTTTGAGCGGCGTTCACTTGCCCGCCTGCCCTCCCTGGGCGCCGCCCCCGGTAGCCTGCTTGCTCTGGCCTCAGCCTGGTCGGAGGGGTAAACTGAGCTCCAGAGAGGAGACAGAAGTCTGCTTTCCCCCAGACTTCGGTGGGAGGTGGGTCTGGGTGACCCCCGTCTTCTCATGCTGCAGCTGCCGCTGAGGCTCAGCCACGGGGACTCCGGCCAGGACAGGAGGCCATCCGCCTGGGGAGGGCCCGGGGAGGGCCAGGTCCCCACTCCACCACGCAGACCTGGGCCCCCGTCCGAGAACAGCACTGCTCCTGGCCTTAAAGGCTTTTATTTCACCTGGCATCCAGGGGTAAAACCCGTTTTCCTCGTTTCCTTGAGAAAAAAGGAAAGTGCAAAGGATTTTGTAACATGCTCCCTGGAGGAAAAAGCACCACGGTGTGAGGCTCCTGCGGGGACACCGACTTGTTTTAAACCGAGTAGAAAGCGAGTGGAGATATTCCAGCTACAATCCAGAATCTATTTGCTGAACATATTGCTAAAGGGGGGAAACAAGGCTGACATTTGTTTGCAGAGGAATTTGTTGTGCAGATGAAGTCTGCAGTGCGAGGGAAGGGGCGGTCGCAGCTCCCTTCGAAGGAGAGGAGAGGCGCAAATGCTCCTGGCGGGGGCTCCGCTGCTCCTCTGACCGGCTGGCGGCTCCCAGCTCCGGCTGCTCCAGGTCCTCGTGGTGGTGACCCCTGAGCCCCGAGTATCCTTGTGGGGAGGCAGTGCAGCCCCACCGGGAGGCCCCACCGGGAGGCCCCACCCCGTCGGACCTGGGGTCCCAGCAAAGGACTCCTGGCCCCACCTGTGAAGGGGGCGTGGCGCCCGCCTGAGAGCTGTGGGGGGGACAGTTCCAGAAGTGTCAGCCGTTGTTAGAAAGGGGAAGCAGGATTATTCTCCCCACCCTTCGGGTGGAGAACTCCAACTGGGCTGGCCTCCCAGGTCAGCTGGCCCCTCCTGAGCGAGCTTGGGCTGGGCCCCCACTCAGGAAAAGCCTCTCCGCTCACAGATAAGGAAAGCGACCCCGGAGTCAGTGATTTTTAGACTATTTTCTTGGCAAGTTGGGTTTGTCCCCAGAGACCTGAGGCGACCAGGTCCGTCTGGAGAGGACAGCAGAGGTGACCCCAGGCAGGGTGGCTGGGCATCCTGGCCCACAGCACCTGACTACAGCCTATCCAGGCCCCTAGGCCTCTCTGGTCTGAAGGCAGGAGGCCCTGCCTCCACCCTCTGCAGCAGGAAGGGGATCACGTTTGCAGGCACAGAGTCCAAGGTGCTCCTGTTTGCTTGGCCGCGGAGGCCCCGCACCTCGGAGCGCGCGGGGGCTGCTCCGCTCACCCTGGGCACACTCAGCCCACCGTGCCGGGTCGTGTCACCTGGTGCCGGCCTGTCCCCATCCTGCCACCGGGCCCAGCGGGAGGACCCAGGCAGGGTTGGCTGGAGGATGTGGTGGCACTCACGAGCTGAGGGCAGGAGGAGCAGCAAGCGCTCGGGTGGCAATCGCATCCTAGTGTGGACACTCCTGAGGCCCTGGGGCCGTCGTGGGGACCGCCATCAGGGACCACAGAAGAGTCCGTCCCCTCTGTGCCCTCCGGTCGGTGTCGGGGACACAGACGGGCTCAGGAGGCGCAGGTGCACAGAGGCAAGGGGCGGGGGCAGCACTCACCCCGAAGTAGGCGCTGCTGCCATCGGTCCAGAGCACCACCAGGTCGGCGTGCTCCAGCTCGCCATGGTCCGACATCCCAAACAGGACGCCAGCCTGGAGCCTGCGCACCAGGAGCTGGAAGTAGACAGTCTCCTGCGCGTAGCTGACATTCCAGGAGAGCTCCAGGGTCCCATTGGGGTCCAGGGGGACGTGGTAGGGGAAGGGGCTCCCGGAGGGTGCCGATCCCCGCAGTGCAGCCACCAGGATGACCAGGAAGACGGCCACGGCGGTGCCGTACATGGAGGCAGCCTCCTGCACGCTGGGGCTGGGGACCTGCATGACTGCGAAGCCCCTGCCCCACCGGGCCCTTTATGTCCAGGAGCCGGGGGCCGGGCCAGCCACCCGCTAATCACATTTGTCTGCTGGAGCCTCATTGTCCCGGTGGCCGTCCGCCAGCCGCGCCCCAGGGCGAGCGCTGCAGCGCCCTTGCTCTCCTAATTGACGCTAACGACACATGGACAGTGTCAGTGGCAATTGAAGTGGACTGGCGGCCGGCGCCTCGGAAGACTTGCCCCGCGGTCCTCCTGCTCCTGCAGCCCAGGCCTTTCGGACGCCCCAGCGGGCACCGCGCCCACCGGGCAGTCTGCTCCTGCCCCTGCCGCCCATCTCCAGGCCAGACTGAGGCCGTGAGTCCCTGGGAGGTGAACAGGAGCCCTGAGTGGGCGCAGAGCCGGCCTGGCCCAGCGGCCGTTTCTACAATGCAGGCGGGTGGACCAACTTCGAACTAAAAATAAAAGACGGTCCCCAAATAGTGCCTGTGTTTAGACACTCTCTCCATGGCCTGCTGTTCCCACTTTGTCTCCTATTTCCCCACAGGCTCCAGCTGGTGCAGAAGTGGGGGTGTGCTGTGGGGGAGGGGTGACGACAGGACGCAGTGGGGGAGGGGAGGCGACATGTGTGCACTGGGAGGAGGGACGCGGGGCTCAAGGTACAGTGCAGGCTGGGGGTCCCTGGTTTTGTCCTGAGCCCTGTTCCTCAGGAAGGAAGGAAGATGAAATCTGGAGAAGGCTCCAGGCTCCCCTGGCCCTGGCGGGACCCCTGCCTCAGCAGCCGTGCTGTCCTCAGGACTGAGGCCACAGAAGGAAGAGGGCACTGCCAAGGCAGGACGCCCTTGTGCACTGAGCGTCCTCCCCCTCGGGCTCAGTGGTCAGGGCTCCAAGCCCGTGTCTTCGGCCCAGTGACCAGGTGGACTCTCCATGGGGCTGTCTTCTACCGCCAGGCCCATCCCAGCACGGACCGCCGCAGCCGCAGACAAAGGTGGAGTGAACGAGCAAACACGTGCGTGCGGGAGGAGGAATGAGGCCCCGGGCCGCCATCCTGGTCCTGGGGAGGCGTGGGGAGGTCACCGCTCAGGAGCAGGCCTGTGGGGACTCAGAGCCTGCAGGGGCCAACTCCAGTGGCCTGGAGGTGGCAGGCCAGGGCCAGGGCCAGGGTGAGGGTCAAGGTCAGGGGTAGGGTCAGAGTCAGGCCAAGGTCAGGGTCAAGGTCAGGGGTAGGGGTGGGGGTGCAGGGGTCTTTAGACGCAGCTGCCGCGTAGTGAAGAAGGTGGCCCAGCCTGGGAGACCTCCACCAGGCTCAGCGGTCTTGCCCATAAGACTCCACCTTTATTCTCGTTTCTTCTCCAACCTCCTTTCCCCGCTACATAAGCGGGGGTCAGGCGTTCGAGATCATGACACATCCCGGACATTCGTCCTGGGATCGGGGAGTGGACACCATGGAGTGGGGAGCCAGGTGGTCACACGGTGACGGAGGAGGCCAACGGTTGGAGGCCTGATCCAGGGCGCCCAACTCTGACTGCAGAATGAGCTCCTGCTGCCCTTGGAGGCCCCCAGGGGTCAAGCTTGGAGTCCTGTGAGCCCAGCTCCACTGAGTGCCCGGTCGGAACCCTGGGAAAAGCACTTTCCAGCGTGAATCCCTTCCCGTCTGGACACGCAGGAGCTGGGTGACTGACTGTAAGTTATCCCTCTGCTGCCTTCAACCCAGTCCTTCTGGGCAGTGGTGGGCGGTGGGGCTGGAAGCAAGGCTGCAGGATCAGGGTCCAGCCCAAAGTGCATTGTGACCACAAAGAGCCCCCGCCGCCCGCCCACTCCTCTGGTGCCAGGTGAGCTCAGCGCTGGTGCCAGGGCGCCGCAGAGGGAGGCCCGCGAGCTCTCCGTGAACAGCAGACTGCTGCCATTGCAGACTCGTGTCTTCCGCCCGATTCAGAGCCGGGCTGGAGCACCAAGTCCCCGGACTAGACACAAACCATTTCCTAAAGAGCGATGACCAAGTCCTAGGAATTAACAGGAGTGAGAACCGAGCGGGTCTGGGACCCTCCTCTGGCTCGCCCATGGCCTAGGTCACACAGCACCAGGCAGGGTGCCCTCCAGACCCCAAAGTGCTCTCTGAGCCAGAGTTTTATTTGGAGACAACAATCCAGAGAAATTCCACTGGAGTCAGGAGCAAGGAGCACAGTGAGCAGGGCCCCCGGGGTTGCCTGGGCCAGCTGCACGGGCGGGCGGGCACGAGGGCACAGGTCTGGGATGGCCTCCGCCCAAGGTGCCTTTCCACCCTGCACTTGCGGATTTCTAACCAAGCAACCCAACCCCGCATGAGGAAGCCGTGCTCAGCTGTCCTGCCTGGTCGCTGGGACATTGGATGCGCCACTCGCCTGTCTCAGGTGCTCTGGGGACACACCGTGCTGAGCCAGCAGGCCCTCATGCTGTGCCCGTCCAGGCCTGGTGTGGGGGTGGCGTGGGCTCTGCCCTGCTCCGCACCCATCCCCTCGTCCTCTGCAAGCTGCCCTCCAGCAGCCAGCAGCGGGTAGGCTGGGCTGGGGTGACACCGGGTGTCATCGCCACCCTGCCAGGAGATAAACGCTACTCCCCGCTCAGTGCCTGGCTCTCCTCCAAGGCGCTCCGACGGCTGACCTCATTTGGAACCAATTCCAGCGCTGAAATAAGCCCTTTGCCTCTGCGGCGCTAACGCTATTACCCCTTCCGTGCAATCCCCCATCGCCTCTGCCACGTGAGGCCAGCTCTTCTGCTGACTCCCCAGTGTCAGATGGGACAGGGCAGGCCGGACACTCCCATGATCCTGGCCTAGGCTACTCAGCACAGGGCAAGGTCACCACTGTCCTCAACGGAAGCAGGAACCCTGCTGCATGGGGGCCGTGCCCGGGGTCCCTGCACACAGCTGCCAGACAAGCTCATTACCGCACAGAAGAGGCACTCGCCACCCAGAAGCCAGCCCATCACTGTCAGCCTCTGTGGTTAGGTGACAGTGCTGTCACACTGCGGGCTCTGTGTCCCGCACAGGCTCCAGGTCCCTGGTTCAGCCAGTGACACTAGCTGGGTGCCCCCAAGCTTTCAGCTGCTGTGCCCTCCCGACTCAGCATCCCCATGGAGGTGGTGGCCAGTGCCGTTCCACAGTGAGGACACCACGACGAGGGACAGCAGCAACAGAGGTGGCCACCTGCCTGGCGGTGAGCCTGGAAGGTGTGGTTTTCAGCCTCTGCCAGCATGGAGGAGGCGGGTCAGCACGGAGCCAGCAGAAGGGCCCACTTGGCTGCCTGCCTCCAGCCCCAGAGCCCAGGGCTCAGGCCCCACGGCACGCGCCTCACGTTTCTTTGACCAACCCCGGTTGGCAAATCTTGGGACAGTCGACTGATTCAAACTCCTCGTGGTGATGGCACGTTCTGTCATGCGTGTCAGGGTGGAGCGTTGACGCCGGTGAGTCTCCAGGACAAATCCCTGGAAGTGGCCAAGGGGACAGAGGGAGCCGGGCTTCCTTCCTGAGCCCACCCCAGCGTGACTCGGGACTCCGTCGGGACGTTGGGCCCCGGGCTGCCTTCTGGGACAGAGCCGCCATCTCGGGGGGCGGGCCTGTTCCGGGGAGCAGTCTGCAGCCTGGCTGATGGGCCAGGCTATTGGGTCGGGCAGCTGCCCCCAGCTCCCAGCACCCTCACCACATCCCTAAACGCAAATTCAATAAAACCTAAGGTCTCAGTCTGCTTTTCAAACACGAGGCTTGGGAATAAGCAGGGCTCCCGCCTGGGGGCCTGTGACATTCACCGGCAAGGAGCAAGGCCGGATCTGCACACCCTGATGCAATTGTCCAGCCGCTGATCAAATTACGGGAGATGGGCCGAAACGCAGGCCGGATGCAGAGTGGGACCGGCCGCACGGAGGGGTGGCCTGGCATGCCGGCAGGGACGGGGCGGTGAGGACGTCTTTCCAGGGCCCTTGGTCAGGGGCCTGGTCTGGGTCAGGGTCTGGGGCCATGGGGTGTCACTGCCGGGAGCTGTATTGTCCCAGCAGAACCGATGTCCACTTGAAGTGCCTGCCCTGAGTGGCGCTGCCAAGGTCACCGCGAGGTCACCACTCAGGGTCCTTGTCCATTCCCAGGGCCTTAGGGGATGGTGGGGTCCTGTCTCCTGTCTAGTCTGGTGGACGCTGGTGCCCCTGTGACTGAGCCTCTGTCGCCTTTGGAAGGGAGTCTTCAGCCAACATCAATGACCGCCCCGCTCTCTGGACACATAAGAGTCACGGGACGCACTGGAGGGGCTCTTGTGACCCACGTCCTTATGATTTTCGGAGTGCGGAGCAGAACCCGCTGAGGCCTCTACCTGGGACGTCCTGCAAGGGGAGGGGCGGGAGCCGCAGGGGCAGCTGGCCGCGGAGCCGAGCCTCGGCAAGTGGAGCTAAGCACGCGCCCCGGAAACTACCGAGTGTCAGAAAGTGTTTTTGAAAAGAAAAAATCACGCAAAAGAAATTCTAGAAAGGTGCAAAGAAACAGAACTGGAGGAAACCACATCCCAGAAGGTGCCCAGAAGCATCTGAGGCCACGCACCCCGGGGGAGAGCGGGCCTTGGCGTCATGGGATGAGGTCAGGGCGAGGTCGGAGTGGTTCCTTGAGCCTCAGCCCCAGGACCACACTCTGACCCCCCCCAACGACCCGTGACGGGCAGCACGGAGCCCTGGGCCCCCAGACTGAAGCAGACAGTGGTGCCCACACTGGACAGGGACAACCAGTCCAAGCAGCAGCCCCCGCTCGCCCAGACACGCAGGCCTCCTTGTCTGCCCATCTTCCCAGGGGCTGGGAGGCAGGTGCCAGCGACAGGGACTCTCAGGCCAACTGCCCTCAGGCCAGTGGGAGACTGGGCTGCCGCCTGCTCAGGAGCCATCGGGGAAGCGGCTGACTGGTCGACAGGAGATGCTCGAATACGTGTAATTACTGTCTTCAGAGAGATTAGCGGGTTACGGCATTCAGGGAGCAGCAATGGGCTTCTCTATGAAAGAACTAATGAGAGACCTTGGAGATTTAAAATAAACCAGCTGGGAAGCAGGGGAGACGCGTGAGCAGCCAGCCAGGAGCGAGGACCAGCAGCGCTGCTGGGTCAGTCTTCCAGGGCAGTGGCAGACCCAGGGCGTGGGCCAGACACTCCTCTAGGGCGTGCAGGGACAAAGGGGCGAAAGGGCTGTGACCCGGCCACACGAGCCCATCTCCAGAAAGAGGAGTCACCTGCCGAGAGGCAGTGGGGAGGATGGGGGGGAACAGCATCGAAAGGGGCAGCACTGGGAGGGGAACAGCTCTGGAAGGGTGGGGACAGCAC